>CM044014.1:18458830-18769265 GCA_024085815.1 Flaveria linearis | reverse complement strand
CATTGTTGTGGCTGCTCAAATGGGTTGGCTTGTTCATCAACTATATGTCAAGTCAGCTTTTTTGAATGGTGATATTATGGAAGAAATCTATGTTGAGCAACCAGAAGGATTGTTGAAAAAGGAAAAGTCACATGGTGTACAAACTTCACAAGGCACTCTACGGTCTTAAACAAGCACCCAGGCCCTGTATGCTAAGATTGATGGGTTCTTTGCCACACAAGGATTACTAGAAGTTATAATGAGCCCACACTCTATTCAAGCGAAAACAGTCAGGTGATGTTACATATGTCTGTCTTTATGTTGATGATATTATCTGTATATCTTCTAGTGATCAACTGATTAATGAATTCAAGCAAGGATGAAGACATCCTTTGAAATGACAGACTTGCGGCTCCTAAAATTATTCTTGGGTCTTGAAGTGGTACAAACTAAGAGGGGAATCTTTCTACATCAAAAGAATATGCTCAAGATCTCATAAACAAGTTTGGTGTTGTATCCAGTAAAACTGAAATCACTCCTATGAATGTAAATAGAATCTAGTCTTGATGATGGAGCTGAAAAGTTGATGCAACCATGTTCCGAAGCCTAGTAGGTGCACATCATTTATTTGACTCATACAAGACCGGATATAGCTTATTCAGTAAGCATGGTATCTCGGTTTATGCACTTACCATCAAAATCATCAGGTTCAGCTCGAAGAATACTGAAGTATTGGCTAGTACCAAATCTTTGGGGGTTTTGTGTAATGATAAACTAATCTAGATAAAGCTGAACTAAAGGCTTTAGTGACAGTGAGTGGGGCCAGCACGTATTGATGATAGAAGTAGTATCCGGCATATGTTTTCACATTGGCTTGGTGCAATATCATGGTGCTCAAAGAAACAGCATACAGTGGCTTTGTCAAGCACTGAAGCTGAGTACATTACAGTCCGAGTGCTACTTGTCAAGCCATATGGCTCAGGAGGATACTAGAAGATCTTGGATTGAAGCAGGAGGAAGCTACAATTATTATGTGTGATAACAAGTCTACAATTCATCTGTCCAAGAATCCAGTACTTCACAATCGATCAACACATTGAATTGAAGCATCATTTTGTGAGAGAAATGGTTGAACAAAAGAAAGTGGTCGTGGAGTATTGCAGCACGCATGAGCAAGTGGCGATGTTCTTACAAAGTCTTTAACTAAAGTGAAGTTTGTATATTTCAGATATCGTCTTGGAGTTGGTCAGCTCGAATCAAGGGAAGGTATTGAAGAGTGATTCGATCACGTGCGTGCATGGTTTGCATGGAGCTCAGTCAAGGATTTACCGAGTCTTTAGTTGTAGTTGTTTATCTTTTCATAATAATAGGTGTAACGGTTAGCTTGTTATCGTGCACCCTAGTTTGTTGAGATTTTCTCTCGTAGTTTTTAGTCTATTTATATTCATTGAATGTACTTGGTTAATCATCTTCAAAAATAAAAAAAACACATCTCTTGAGCTCTCACAATTATCTGCAATGTTACTTGTTCTTTGATTCCAACAATACTGAAGTTTGTAGATCGAAGAAGAAGAAAGCAAAAAGAAAACCTCTTTTGTCTAGCTCCAGCATATCAAGAACATCAACATCAGTTTTCACATCGTACTTAGCCATAACTTCCGGCTCACGAAACTCCACCAACGGAATCAACTGATTTCACACACAAAATCAAATCAATACACACTTATGCAATAGAATGAACAATGCATTAACTGTTTTCAGCATAAAATCAAATCTATACACAGATCAACAATCAAAACCAAAACAACAGAATGAACAATCGATTGATCGGAGCTTACGTGAGCCAGAAGTCTCCCAGAGTTTGTTCTTAGATTCATCGCCGGAGTGAGATTTGATGTGGATGATGTAGAACGTATCTCCTTTGTCAGCTAAGTTATCGATTGCCCACTGTAAGCAGCTTTACTGCTTTTTGAGAATCCATCGCTACACCGACCTTTCGATCCTTCACCATCGCTGATCGGAGATCGAAAACCTGAATCTGAAGAAGATTTTGTGAATTGTTTACCGTAGAAGAACAGAGACAGTAGGATAACAGAGGACTAATGAGGGTTTTCTGCTTTTCCCTCCTTTGACTTGATGATTTCGTTTGTCTTCAGTACACTATACAAGGTTTTATTATTATGCATTATGTATAATTAATCATATATTTAACTTGGAGCGGTCTCTCTACCTATCTGGATAGAGGAAAGACTTGCCACCACCTACCCCTCCCAGACCCCTGCTCTTGAGTGGGATATACTGGGTTTGTTGTTTGTTTGTTGTTTATATTAACTTGGAGGATTACTTTTGCGAGGACATGAATGTCACGTCAAGGTTCAGTGTAATGTGATCATGAGACATAGATAATAATTTTATGTTATTTTTTGGTGGATTAAATTTGTGAGGGAGTTTTTTCGGTGATGTTATGGATGAGCGGTGATGCAGATAGTTAGCAAGTCTTGTAAACTATTATTAGCTATTGATGTATCTATATTCAGGAGTGTGCAAAGGTTGGTCCACACCGGTGACCTGAACGGCCGAACCTAATAGTCTCGAAACAAGACAGATCTGGCGATCGGTATATCATGATACCAGAAAAATACGACCTAAACCCTCTTGCGGATGTATAGCTCCTGACTAATTTGATCTAGAGGTAAATAAAATGCATGTGAAATTTAGTTTTTTCCTCAAATATTTTCATATCTTTACATCGCTTATATCGAGAATGAACTGTATAAAAAGTGACTAACTACCCACTAATATTAATTTAATTGAAATGCTCTGAACTGCTGTTAACATATATTCTCAAGTTAACGTGGATATAAAGCTCCAAAATATATTTTATAAAAACTAGAAATGATTCTGCGCGCGATGCGCGGGTAAGTGCACCTCGAACTTGAATACGAAAACCCAAATACAAAAAACATACTAACGGCTATCACTTCGACTTTGAACTCGAAAACATCAAGTAAACGAAAGAAAGAAATAACGTCAACATAACAAATAAACTTAACAAACGTGTCGAATTAACGCAAGTTTTTACATATTTTATTATGCAATTCATATAAATAGGTATAAAGAATACTTTTTAATTACTAAAATAACATGAAAATAAAAAAGGACACCTCGAACTTGAATACGAAAACCCAAATACAAAAAATACTAACGGCTATCACTTCGACTTTGAACTCGAAAACATCAAGCAAACGAAGAAAGAATACGTCACATAACAAATAAAAATAAACTGAACAAACGTGTCAAATAAACGCAGTTTTTTACATATTTTATTATGCAATTATATAAATAGGTATAAGAATACTTTTAATTACTAAAATAACATGAAATAAAAAAGGACCAAATATAAAAATCATAAAACTTTTGTGGCTAAAACACAAAATCAAAAGTCCTTGTAACCAAGAGAGAGCGTACAGAAAGGAAACAGCCAACTCACTTTCGCCTACGCAACGATTGCTATTATATAGATAGATAATACTTGAAATAAAATATAGGAAAATTAATGCATAAACATTTTTGTTGGAGCCCACGAAATAAGTTTGTTGTTGTGATTTGATTAGCCCAACATAAACAAATGATTGTTAGATCTGGATTTGTTAAGGCCCAATAAAACTGTGATCTACAACCAAGGCCCAACCTTTTCTGCATTTCTTGACTAAAGGATTAACGGAAGACGCTTTTCATTCATTAAGAGTTAAGACCTTGACTATGTTCTAGAGTGCACATCTAATCTGTTACCGATACCGACCCAATCAAACCCGAACGGGGTTCAACCTGGTAACTCCCCAACCCGGTTCAATCAAAATCAAATCAACCAACAACCCTGAAAATATTTAAAAAACACTTGTTTTCTTCTCGCGCATTGCATTGAAAATTTGTCACATCCCAAGTATCAAAACGCGAACATCAAACACGTTGAAAAGACGGTTATCTGACATAAACCCTAATGTATCAAGAATACTGGTTGCAAACCCAGGTCACAACAACGCCTAAACTCTTAAAACCCAAACAACAAGAAAAACCCAAAATTTGGGTTGGGTGCAGCCTCAACCCGAGCCCCGCCGGCGACACAATCCTAAATATATTAAAATGCAGATAAAAAAAACACATTGCTACGGTCTTCGCTGCGAAGTAAAATTATAACGCATAGTCATTGTAAAAGTGAGTGTCCTTTGTTATAAAACCCCCAAAGGTGTACTACGACTCTACGTTATAAAACTCGTGTTCAATCATAAAAACAACTGTTACTCTGTCATAAAACCTGAAGTCATACTCTGTTATAAGAAAAGATAATCCTTCGGAAATCAATCTCAAAAGCATACTAAGAAAATGTATTTTTTAAAATTTCAAATGCTTATATTTCAAGGGTCAAATGTCGTGTTTTATTACTAAAATACAACCACTTGCTTTCAGTTTTCATTAGTTCTTTCCAACTTTTAGTTTACAACCTTTCATTTATACTTTCATTTTATCTTTCAATTCTCACACAAACATGAGTTCAGATGATCATTAAAGTCAGCTTACTACACCTCTTACTTTACCTTCAATTAGTGATTACTTAAATATAGTGTTTTAGGCTTGCTTATGGAAAACATATATGCGAAAGTGCTGGAGGCTCATGCCGCGGAGGCATCAAGTTCTCAACACACAACACACAACACGTAACACATATGCATATAGAAGAGTTTGTGAAATGCGGACGCTCGGAAGGACTAATTTTCAAGATTTGGTGTAGCTTGAAAGTTATTTTAGACAAAGTTTTTGGATGAGAAAGCAAATTCACAATCGAATTAATCCAAACCCTAGTGTAAAAGGTTATTCCCTTATACAAAACACACGTGTGTTATATGTTAGTTGGTATATGGCACCATTATAAGGTGATGAGTATGATGAATACATATGAATTGGCAGAACTATTATTGTCAAATATGTATAGAAAATTTTGTACATGTGTTATTGAAGTTGTTTCAAAGAATATCTAAGAGGCTAAATCCCTCGGACATCAAACTTTTACTAGTAGCACATCCAATCAAGAACGAGTTTTCTGAAATGCTAGAAAGCATTAATTGTATACTAAGATACCACTTGTCATGTGGTTGTCTTTTAAGTCCTCGTGCAGTGCCAAGGGTCACTTCTAGGGAAACTAATTTATCATACGTTATGATAACGTCACTAGTTGTGTTCAGTTGTGACTCATCATAGAAGCGGCTACAGCTCTTGAACATGTTACCCGAGAAGTATAAGCCCCGTTGATTGAAGGCATTTTGTAAATCATAGTTCTCCTCTATGGAACATAGAAGTGAACCCAAGCGTTTTAGTGTTAAGGTCGGAGGGCTCTCTTTTTTCATCAGTAGTGTTAAATTTTAGTCTGTTAGTGTAATTTTTTGGCCCGGTAGTATAAATTTTTATATAAATATCGAGTTCGCCCCCCTAAAAAAATTAATTTCGCCCCCCGCCCACCTACGGGGTGTGTTAAGCTCCGCCACTGCTTCCATCCTTTACAACAATACTATGCATATAATAACATGGTACATGATATCGCCTATTATTTACAACCTCGAAGCTCTTGCACAACCACACGTAATTGCCTATCGAGGATGTAGAACACCAAAGGCTCTCTTAACATTCTTCATTGCAAAAGTTAAAAGTCTATTATTTGATATTCTGTGAATGCATAAAGGCTTTTCACTAGAGTTACCCATTTTGGATATATACCATTTGCAAGAAAATATACTCTTGCGTATAGTTTTCGATCATAATGATGGATATTTATGATCTTATGACCTTTTCATGCAACTTGACAGTTTTTGCAAGCCTAATGGTCGATCCTCAAAGAGTTGGAACTTTGACTTATCCTAGAAGAACTTAAACTAGCTACAAGATGGTAATGAGAGAATATCAAGTATGGACGCTTAAGACACAATGTCAAATGTGTTAGTCGTGAGTACAAGATAGCGAGCTTCATTCATTTCAGAAAAAGGTAATGGATTGTCATGTCGTGTTTAAGTTTGGGTGATGCATGGATGTAACCTCGATGTGGAAATCTAAATGCATAACTTGGGGCACAAAACACACCTAAGTGAGGGCTGTTTGTTTGCCTCTTAATGAGGCTGGTCAGACATTAATGTCTGACTCGGTCAGACATGGGTCAGATCAGAGCGTTTGGTTAGATACCTCTTAATGAGAAGAGCTCTGACCGAGCCTCTTATTCAATCAGATGTGAGTTTGCATCTGACCGAGTCAATCTATGGTATGTGACGGTGGTTGTCGGCGACCCTCATCATCGACCAGCAACCAGCAACCAAATCACTGTCACCATCGACCAGCACCCAGCAACCCGCAACCATCGAACCCAAATCACTCACCATCGACCGCGACCATCGAACCCAAATCACTCACTATCGACCGCGACCATCGAAACCCAATCACTGTCACCTAGGGATGGCAAAAAAACCCAACCGAACCCGACGGGATACCCGAAACCCGAAACACACGGGACAGGTATACCCGAAACCCGACGGGTATGGGATTAATTTTAAAAATTTTCATGGGTATGGACGGGTATGGGATTAGGTGATATACCCGTTTTACCCGACCCAATTACCCGAAACATATACCCGTTACCCCGTCCCATTTACCCGAAAACATATACCCGTCTTCATGAAATTACTAGATTTATATTTCGGACAGGGCTGTATATTTTGGTACCTTATATTTTGGTAGTGGCTTCTTCATGGAATTGTTGGAGATGTATTTTGGTAACTTATATTTTGAACATGTACCAAAAACGTCTTTGGGTTCATGTATCTTGATGTTAATATATTATAAAGTTGATCTATATAAAAAGAGAAGAATTATATTTTTTTTTATTTTTGAAATCCCAACGGATACCCGAAACCCGCGGAATGCCCGATACCCGACGGTAATACCCGATAGATACCCGATGGGTATTGGGCCGGGTATGACAGGGTTTAACAATCGGGTATGGGGTGGGAATACCAATACCCGACCCATTGCCATCCCTACTGTCACCATCGACCGCAAGCACCACCTTCACGTCTGATGGTGCTTTCTTCATTCAATCGATTACGGTGGTGGTCGGCAGTTCTCTCCTCTCGGTTCGATTAAAAGCTTCGACCGATTACATATGGGTTCACCAGAGAGCTTCGAGAGAGAGCTTCGAAGAGAGCTTCGAGAGAGAGCTTCGAGAGAGAGCTTCGAGAGAGTTGCAGATCGAGAGAAGAGAGAGAGAGAGACGAAAGGGTGTTGGTTTGTGGTGTTTGTGGTTCACTGGTTTGAGATGGTGGTTGTGGTGTTAAAATAAGTTTTTATTTTAAAAACTTTCCTTTTTACAACCAAACACAATTATTCGTTCAGATCTCTTACTGGTTCAGACCTCTTACTGGTTCACAGACCCTCTTATTCATTCAGCACTTATTTAATCAGATGTTGCCAACAGCCCCTGAATGTTGGCCGTTACATGCCAAACTATCGGATGTCCTTTGTAGCAAAACAGGGGTTCCAACGTGATTGCAAATGCAAATTCACCAAGACATGCCTGTTTAGTAGTAGGAATGTGAAGTACTAAATATTTGAAGATTGTGTCCACTCAAATTGTGTGGGAACACTTTGGGTTCACCGGTTACTATTGCATTCTCGTCGAGGAGAGACTTAGAGACTAAGAAAATTTTACAATGAATGTTTGCACTTCCTACGTAGCACTAATATAGAGAGTTTTAGTCTTTACATTAATGAGTCTAGGGCATGATAAACCATGACCTTTATCATAGGAGGACAAGTTGACTGGCCTAGGGTGACCCTAAGCTTCACATGAGACCTTGCAAGACCACCCCATGACAACGTGGTTTCTATATATAGAACCAATATTGACGAACTACTAAGGATTGCCTTCCTTGATAACTGGTCGTCGTTTAACGAACTACTAAGGATTGCCTTCCTTGATAACTGGTCACAACGACGAACCTGTGAAAAGCCTAGACATGAATCTTATACTGAATCTGTCACACCCCATTTTTTTCCACGTACGGGGTTTTACCGTCAAGCGTGACACAACCAGGATCTCAGATAAGCATCAGTTACACCAAACGACTCGATAATTACAAATCATGTAAGTTGTTTAATTTTAATGAAACAAACCAAATATATTTAAGTTGTGCGGAAGCGAAAACAGGAAACTTTAACAACGGTTTTTGGAACACGCAAACACGCGTCCAATCCATTACATGGAATTAAGTCTTGAAAACAGTTTGAGATGAATGCGGAATGACATGCGTGGATGTTGTGTTCCTAAACATGCCACATCAATGTCCTGAGAGAAAACATGCAAAATCTCAGTACAGACTGGTGAGTTCACAGGTTTATCAGAAAACAGTAAGTATCAGTAATGAAATCCCCGGATTTGTAATCCGATAAGTATCAGTAATTAAATCCCCGGATTATGTAATCCGATAGTATCAGTAATGAAATCCCCGATTATGTAATCCGTCAAGTATAATGAAATCCCCGATTATGTATCCGTCTAGTATAATGAAATTCCCGGATTTTGTAATCCGTCAAGTATAATGAAATTCCCGATTTTGTAATCCGTCAAGTATAATGAAATTCCCGGATTTTGTAATCCGTCAAGTATAATGAAATTCCCGATTATGTAATCCGTCAGTATAATAAAATTCCCGATTTTGTAATCCGTCAAGTATAATGAAATTCCCGGATTATGTAATCCGTCAAGTATAATGAATTCCCGAATTTTGTAATTAAAAGCATATAATGGTAGCTAGTCCATAATGATCACTATGTGTGAAGTCGCGGCCGAGCTGACATGTAATCAAATAATAAAACAGCCCGGATGTGGATCATACACCACAACACTTGTAATTAGGCTAACCGTTCACCCGTTTGACGAACGTTGTGCTAGCGCGACTACCCGGGTGGGGTATGTCAATCCCAGTAGTACTACTAACAATTATCTCGCTAAGTCCATATTAACGTCCGTTGGCAAGTATAACACCATAGTATCAAGTATATGCAGTATTACAAAATCCAATGTAATGTAACGTTTATGAAAACAGCGTGTTTCTCTTCCCCAAAGAGTATATAAGTAAAAGTGGGGCTATAAACTCACCTTGAATGATGTAATAAAATGAACAGAAGCTTCAACAAATAATGCACGACCAAACACGATCAACACCTATTATTAATTGTAATTGTGCTCAACGCGAATATTACATTTGGTCGGATTCGGGTCGGTTCGGTTTGACGCACACGATTTGATATACCAATAACACCATGTATTAAAAATTTACCAATATTGATATTAATAATACAATGGTATAATTATATGATAATAATTGTAAAATAATTTGTGAAATTATTACATAATTTTCTACATTTATCATAATTAATCCATAATTAAAATAATATAATGTTCATTATATCTTGATGATTATTGTTTAAAGTCTATTTTTATAAAATAACTATTTATAACATTTGTAACAATTTTTAAAATATAAATAAATAAGGTTTCTAAGAAATAATTTTCCAGAAAATAATTAAATAATTTCTAAAATTAACAAAGTTTATAAAAATTATTTTATAATTTTTAAACATTTTTCTGTATTTTTAAAAGCTCAAAAGGCTTTTAAAAAAATAGATGTTGGAGGCCGGGTTCGAACCCGCGACCTCAAACACACACTGCCACACACATACCAGTAAACCAAAGGCTTATAGCCGCGGTTACTCTTGGTTCCAATTTCTTTTAATCCCTGTTAATCCATTTCCCCAATTTCAATCGAACCCTAATTCCGATTTGGGTCAATTGATCCCCAATTCGTTGTTAATACCAACCGAATCCATGGGGCTTTTGATCCCCATGTAAAAACGAGCATACGGGTGTGTTTAATTACCAGAATCAGATTCGAGTTGATGATGAACACTAGGTAGAACAGTCGCGACTATCGTGGCACTGATTAGGTACTCAAATGATGATTTTAATCGAATTAATTGCACAGGTAGCTTCTAATGAAGCTAATGATTGAAAGCCCTATGTTAATTTCGTGAATTAGACTTAGAAAGTAGGATTCGACTATGTTGCAGGTCGTAGATGTAGGTGATGATCGATGATGATGTGTGGTTTGTTTTAGATGGATTTGAAAGTCGCATCTATTAGGACCCGATATAGGGTCTTATATACACGATTATTCCGATTAATTTATAGCATAGTGCGTGATATTGGTGGATGGTCGCCGAAATAGTGGATGACCGAATTTAGTGGTAATTGCACTGCCAATTTTTAAATTGGATGTTGGTCCATGTTCGATTCATCCACAGGAGTATGTCGGGCACTTTATTTAGGTTCAAACCGCGTTCGTTTAAGGTGTTGGGGGGTCGTCGGAGTTGGTCGGAGAGTGGTCGGACGGGGAGAAGGGTCGACGGCGGGGGGGGGGGGGGGGGGTGAGTATAAAAGGAAAATTACACATTTGGTCCCTGAGGTTTTGTGCTCTTATCATTTTATGCAGAAACATTTTAAATGAGTTTTAAATTTACATTTTAACCCCCTAAGCTTTTTTAATTCTTATAAAACAATTTTGTTATTATTATTATTATTATTATTAGTATTATTATTATTATTATTATTATTATTATTATTATTATTATTATTATTTTATTATTATTATTATCCTTGCAAAATAATGAAGTAAATTAATTCGCGATAAACGGAGAAAGTTAATTTTAATAGTATTAACCGAAAAATTCGGGTTGTCACATTATCCCCTTGTTAGAGAATTTTCATCCTGAAAATTAAGATGTACTGGCAACATTCCTGAACGGGTTAGAATACTTGCGCATCATTTCGTCCTCTCGTTCCCAAGTGAACTCAGGACCACGCCGGGGTTCCGCCGAACACTGACAATCGGAATTTTGCTATGCTTTAGTCGTTTAAATTCCAGAATATAATTTCGTGTAAGATGATGTCTAGAAATCAGGATAAGACCAACAATGATAAGAAAGGTTATCCGTTGGAATTTAAGAATCCCAACCGTCACCATATGAAACGATCTTAACGCATATCTTACGAATATGTATTTCTCCTTTGACCACCATCGGTCTAAAAATACGCTATGCGAAGATCTTGGAATGAGTTCACGACAATGGTTAAGAATATTATTAAGACAGAAAATGAATCCATCATTCAAATAACGATCGATGTTTTATCGTCATACCACGGTATACGAATATTTGAAACAGATACAGGTTAATTCCTTGACGTTGTGAGATAGTGACTCGAATTGAATTTTTTAGTCAATCGGTCTATAATGTACCAATTGTCATCATGACCTCTAAAATAAGAAACATTTTAGTTGCATGGAAAGTTAAACAAGTTATCCATAGGATCACGAAGGTTAGGTCTTGTCACTTTGAAGATAAGACACTTAGACACATACCAAGTTACGTCTTTTCCTTTAGGCAAACCCCTGTTTACAGTTACGAAAGTTTATGAACATTTATATCCACATCGCAATGAGGATAATAACGAGTCTTGTTGTTTTAAATCCAGATAGAATTTTAATGATTTTCAAGCTTAAGGATTCAAAAGCGATTCAAGAAGTGACTCGAACAATAGGAAACATACTTTGCAAGGTAGCAATATTTAAGTAAGTTTACTTACGCAGTTTAACCAACTATAAGCACAGCTGAGACATTTGTATGACTTAGAAAGTCATGAACATATAATATCTTCAGCAGAGAGATTGTTTAGGAAGGCTACCATCGCACAATCATGTTTTGATGATAACTCAAATGAAAGTCGATAGATAAGGAATAAATGATTCCATATAGCTAGGTCAAAACATGAGGATAAAGGGAGAAATCGATTCAAGAATTTAAGTGCTCCCAGCTTAGAATAAAAATCAACCTAAAACGGTTGGGTCTCCTTTCAGATTCAGAGATCATGTCATTTGTGAAATGTAAGTTCCAATAAGAATAGTTGAAGTCAATCCTTAAGATAGGAAATCAACCTAAAGCCAGAGGATGAAATTTCATAAAACAACAATTAAAAACCATTTATCGAAGCGAATAGAGACTCATCAAAGTAAGGACACAACATAATTTCAGAGTCCTCTTTTAGAGACACAACAATGATCCATCGGATAAACACTTTCTTTCCAAGTCGTACAATCCCTTTCCAGGGATAGACTTTGAGTCAAACGTGATCTCCCACATTGAATATCTAGAGGCTTTCGACGAATCACCTTCTCCTGATGGTCTATCTTGTTTCATGCTTCAATAACCAATTCATACGGTATTAAGTCTATGTCAAGGACATGATCTTCGTGTACTTTTGTGTAACCTCTAGTTATTACCATTGGTCATTTTAACAGAGTAAATAATTTCTAAACAACTAGGTTAACGCTAAGTTAAAGAATAATTCCAGAAGAATCCAAGCTTATTATCAACCCTGGTATCAATAGATGTTGTGCTATTGATGATAAGGTACGTACATGTAACAACATTTAGTCTTGTCGAATGTGGCTTGCTTCAGTCGTAATGTATGACCGCGTGATGTATTACTTTGACTTATATGACCTTTATTTCCATAATTTAACTATTCTTACTTTCTAGCTATAGCCATTTCCTAATTCTGATTGTTGCTAACTTGTCCTGGGTCCTAATCGACCTAGGGCACACTTATGGTAATGGTCGGAACTCCAACCTTCTTAATGTCCCCGTTTAGCGCATGTTAGCTTAATTGTATTAACCAACATAGCTAGGTTCACAACATTGGCATTCTTGTCTACCTTACCGCTAGATTGCTTGTTCGACCCTCCAACTACTTTCTGTTACTCACTAGATTTTCCCAGTGTCCTTCCTAATTCTATTTGGTCTAATGTCATAAGGTATGACATCAGCTTTGTCAATTCAGGGAGTTCGTTAGTATAAAGAGCACGACCTAACCCTACTATTGCATGATTTTAGAATTACCATTCTAACTTTGCATTTTATTAACCCTACTATTGCACAATTTTAGAATTACCATTCTAACTTTTGCATTTTATTCCTTAGGTAATAGTACTCAATCACCAAGGCTTTGAACTTATCTTAAGTCATTTGCATCAATTGAACTTATCCTGTTTGAACTTATCTTACTTAGCTTGAACCTGGGTGTTCCACCAGGTTAGTGCCTTGCCCTGTAGTGAACACGTGGCATACTTGATTCATCAAATCCATGAAGACAGCTGGTGTGTTGGTCAACCCGAACGGCATGACCAAGAACTCATAGTGTCCATATCGAGTTCTAAACAATATTTTCGGTATGTCATCTTCACGAACCCTCAATTGATGATAGCCCGATCGAAGATCGATCTTTGAGGAGTACATTGATCCCTGCAACTGATCGAAGAGATCGTCGATCCTGGGAAGGGGGTATCGGTTCTTACAGTCAATTGTTTAATTCCCGATAATCTTGTCAAGTACAGAGTGTTATCCATGATTTGAGTATCAAAGATATGGTTATTAACGAAGAGTTAATTAACCGGAGTTGTACAAAGGAAACGATTGAGAAGGAATTTACTTGATCAAGGAGCGATCGAAGGAATCTATGTACAATAATCTAAAATCCGATGAAGTAATATTATTAGAGTATGTCGCGTCTCTTGTCTACTGATGTTGTATTAGCCGGCGTTTTTGTCTTTCAAGACTCAATCCAACAATTGTGAATAAGGGTGCGTATAGCAAATGCGACATCGACAGACGTATGGAATAAAGTTGGGTTAACAACATAAGTCCTTAAGAGAGTTCTTATAAAGCCCTTATTAATCCAAACAAAATATAGTCAAACAAAATGATAGGGTGTGATTATCGAGGGTCTTCTCAAAGTACTAATATGTGATATAATGCCCATACGTTCTTAAATACTATACCATAGATAGTTTGTAAGACAGACTATGTAATCATAACCAATAATACACTTAAAGTATCAATCAGTTCCTTAGTTACTGAAATGCTAAGTGGAGGAATGTCTCTTAGAAGATAAAATTAATGTCATGATTGGAAATATCATGAAGGCTCTAAGTAGGACAGGACTTAAGTAATAGCAAGTGTTTGTAATGTTTTGTTACCCTTAACAAGGTCTTACTAGAATTATGATCCTAGCACCCTAGGGTATAGAATAGATAACTTGTAATACTCATGATCGTTACTTCTCCCGCGTCCACGTCCTCTTCCAGACATTCTTTAATTACCAATATCAAAAGCTATCATTCGTATGAAAATAGACCTTTTGTCTTGAAATGAAAAGGAAGATAAATTCAAGGATTTAAAGAAATAGACAAGCTAGAGAATCAGTCCGAATCCGTGGGATTAACACAAATGTCATGGTTTGAATTTCGTCCAAATTCAAGGTAAGGGTAAGCATTCCTACAAGTAGAACTGATAGATAGTTAGTGGCTATGTTCTATGAAGACCGGGACTTTCTTGCTCAAGGTGTAGGAATGATGACTTATACTGACTACAATGTTACCACCCGACCAGATTCACCGGACTTAGCATGCACGACATTACAATTACGTGTGCACCCGTAATGGTAAGTTGCTTTGCATGATCACCCCAGTTCCTCCTATTAGGTTAACATATCTTGTCGAGTACAGTGGTCATCAATGATAGAAGTACCAAATATGTATGTATTATATCGGGGTCGATCAATCAAAGTATATGAAAGGATCAGTAAAGTTTGGGAATCATTGACACGCCAAGGTGATTGACCCATTTGTCTTAAAGACCTGTGTATTGACCATAGTTTATCACTCATCCCAGAAATCCCCAGGTAAGCATAACTGGTCTCGTAATGAGATTTATGCGATATGCTTGCCTTAGCCCAAGGGCCTTTTGCCAGGAAATCCAGAATACAGGTGTCTATGTGTCACACAAATCATAAAGAACATTCAGGCGATGCCAAACGCACACAAACTCTCCCGTGACTCACAGCAACTCGGAGTCACCATCCCGGTAGCCATATGCTCACAGGGATATGTTAAAGCAAAATTCTTAGGCAACCAATTTAGTAGGCATAGCTTAGTAATCTATGTGTGTGTAACTAATGCAAATCCAGCTATAGTCTAAATACAATGCAGATGAGATGCAAAGTTCATTTTAGTTCGCTATAACTAATGCTCTGATACCAATCTATCACACCCTCATTTTCCCCGTACGGGGTTTTACCGTCAGGCGTGTGACACAACCAGGATCTCAGATAAGCATCAGTTACACCAAACGACTCGATAATTACAAATCATGTAAGTTGTTTAATTTTAATGAAACAAATCAAATATATTTAAGTTGTGCGGAAGCGAAAACAGGAAAACATTTAACAACGGTTTTGGAATACGCAAACACGCGTCCAATCCATTACATGGAATTAAGTCTTGAAAACAGTTTGAGATGAATGCGGAATGACATACGGTGGATGTTGTGCTCCTAAACATGCCATATCAATGTCCTGAGAGAAAACATGCAAAATCTCAGTACAAGACTGGTGAGTTCACAGGTTTATCAGAAAACAGTAAGTATCAGTAATGAAATCCCCGGATTATGTAATCCGATAAGTATCAGTAATGAAATCCCCGGATTATGTAATCCGATAAGTATCAGTAATGAAATCCCCGGATTAGGTAATCCGTCAAGTATAATGAAATCCCCGGATTATGTAATCCGTCAAGTATAATGAAATTCCCGGATTTTGTAATCCGTCAAGTATAAGGAAATTCCCGGATTTTGTAATCCGTCAAGTATAATAAAATTCCCGGATTTTGTAATCCGTCAAGTATAATGAAATTCCCGGATTATGTAATCCGTCAAGTATAATGAAATTCCCGGATTTTGTAATCCGTCAAGTATAATGAAATTCCCGGATTATGTAATCCGTCAAGTATAATGAAATTCCCGGATTTTATAATTAAAGCATATAATGGGTAGCTAGTCCATAATGATCACTATGTGTATGAAGTCGCGGCTGAGCTGACATGTAATCAAATAATAAAACAGGCCCGGATGTGGATCACACACCACAACACTTGTAATTAGGCTAACCGTTCACCCGTTTGACGAACGTTGTGCTAGCGCGACTAGCCCGGGTGGGGTATGTCAATCCCAGTAGTACTACTAACAATTACCTCGGTAAGTCCATATTAATGGTCCGTTGGGCAAGTATAACACCATAGTATCAAGTATATGCAGTATTACAAAAACCAATGTAATGTAACGTTTATGAAAACAGCATGTTTCTCTCCCCCAAAAGAGTATATAAGTAAAAGTGGGGCTATAAACTCACCTTGAATTGATGTAATAAAATGAAAAGAAGCTTCAACGATAATGCACGACCAAACACGATCAACACCTATTATTAATTGTAATTGTGCTCAACGCGAATAATTACATTTGGTCGGATTCGGGTCGGATTCGGGTCGGTTCGGTTTGACGCACACGATTGATATACCAATAACACCATGTATTAAAAATTTACCAATATGATATTAATAATAACAATGGTATAATTATAATGATAATAATTGTAAATAATTTATGAAATTATTACATATAATTTCTACATTTATCATAATTAATCCATAATTAAAATAATATAATGTTCATTAATATCTTGATGATTATTGTTTAAAGTCTATTTTTATAAAAATAACTATTTATAACATTTGTAACAATTTTTAAAAATATAAATAAATAAGGTTTCTAAAGAAATAATTTTCCAGAAAATAATTAAATAATTTCTAAAATTAACAAAGTTTATAAAAATTATTTTTATAATTTTTAAATATTTTCTGTATTTTTAAAAGCTCAAAAAGGCTTTTAAAAAAAATAGATGTTGGAGGCCGGGTTCGAACCCGCGACCTCAAACACACACTGCCACACACATACCAGTAAACCAAAGGCTTATAGCCGCGGTTACTCTTGGTTCCAATTTCTTTTAATCCCTGTTAATCCATTTCCCCAATTTCAATCGAACCCTAATTCCGATTTGGGTCAAATTGATCCCCAATTCGTTGTTAATACCAACCGAATCCATGGGGCTTTTGATCCCCATGTAAAAACGAGCATACGGGTGTGTTTAATTACCAGAATCAGATTCGAGTTGATGATGAACACTAGGTAGAACAGTCGCGACTATCGTGGCACTGATTTGGTACTCAAATGATGATGTTAATCGAATTAATTGCACAGGTAGCTTCTAATGAAGCTAATGATTGAAAGCCCTATGTTAATTTCATGAATTAGAACTTAGAAAGTAGGATTCGACTATGTGCAGGTCGTAGATGTAGGTGATGATCGATGATGATGTGTGGTTGTGTTTTAGATGGATTTGAAAGTCACATCCGATTAGGAACCGATATATGGTCTTATATACACGATTATTCCGATTAATTTATAGCATAGTGCGTGATATTGGTGGATGGTCGGCCGAAATAGTGGATGACCGAATTTAGTGGTAATTGCACTGCCAATTTTTAAATTGGATGTTGGTCCATGTTCGATTCATCCACAGGAGTATGTCGGGCACTTTATTTAGGTTCAAACCGCGTTCGTTTAAGTGTTGGGGGGTCGCCGGAGTTGGCCGGAGAGTGGCCGGACGGGGAGAAGGGTCGACGGCGGGGGGGGGGGGGGTGAGTTTAAAAGGAAAATTACACATTTGGTCCCTGAGTTTTGTGCTCTTATCATTTTATGCAGAAACATTTTAAATGAGTTTTAAAATTTACATTTTAACCCCTAAGCTTTTTTAATTCTTATAAAACAATTTTGTTATTATTATTATTATTATTATTAGTATATATTATTATTATTATTATTTTTATTATTATTATCCTTGCAAAATAATAAAGTAAATTAATTCGCGATAAACGGAGAAAGTTAATTTTAATAGTATTAACCGAAAAATTCAGGTTGTCACAGAATCTTTTCATAAGTACAGACGGATTACCAACATCCACCCATTAGAAAAAAGGATTGTTGATTGCCGTCAATAATCCGTGGGTAACTTTCTTATTTTAAAAAAGTTATTTTGTTAAATCTATCAAGAGACATTTCGATGGCAACCGTTCATGTTTTTCCATCGATGATACCCTATATTCTAGTGGTGGACTACGCGTCGTGTCACAAACCACATGCTCCACTTTGACGAATGTATGACATCATCATTATATATGTTTTGTTATACGATAAATACTTTTCACACTCAAACAGGCCTATTCAATTTTTCTCTATCTCATGCTGCTAATTTTTTTCTACTAGCAATAGCGCTTGAGATTATAATCACATGAAAAAACATCATAACTATGAGTTAATTAAATATAATTAGATTTTTATCACCTTATATTTTACCTACATTGATTTAACCTCAAACAATATTTTCGGGACACAAACACCATACCACTAACCACAAAACAATTCTTTAAGCCCTTAGCAAATCCCAAAAAGTATTTTAATTAATTTAAAACAGTTTATTAGTTTATTACAATTTCGTATCAAGTGGTTGGCAAATGGACGAGGAAATGGTGTTTAGATAATTAGTTATGAATAAAGATTAAATTCAGGAATGGTAATGTAAATCCTATACATGTTCTTATAATTTATAAATTACTTTTGTTACAAAACTTAAAATTCAAGTATTTAAATATCAAAAAACAAAATGATGTTATAAAACAATTTCAGATTTGTTTTTACATACTAAGTCAGTTATTACAGCTTAATATATTTTATAAACATTATCCTAGCTCGATCGAGTAAAATTCTTTAAGTCCTTAATTAGTTGGACATCCAATATTAGGTCAGGGAAACTCTTCTTCTATTTATATATTTAACAATATCATTTTAATAACTTACAGAAAACACGTTCAAGTTTAAATTCATATTCACTAATACTTCAGTTATCTAATACCCACACATATAGACCATTTTGTTCTTTTACTTGTGTTTCAATCAAAATACTCTATGAGTTAATATCAATTGCATTGATATAAATAAATCAAGTTGAGCTCGTTTAAATTTGAATTTGACTTATTTAACTTAACAGAGTGTAAGAATAACTTGTGTGGAGATTTTAAATTTAACTTTTTACACATATGATATATTTAATATTTATTTTTACTATATGTATAATATAGTATACATAACTTACTTAATTTTAATATAATTATATATAAAAAGTTATCATATTTATTTAATTGAAATGTAGCTTAATTGCGACTTAGTCAAACTCGACATATAAAACTCAGACTCGTTTTCTAAGTTAGCGCGGGTTAGACTTAAGCTTAGACTTCATGTCATTTTAATCTCAACTTGATTCAAGCAGACTTATTAATTTGATCTTATGTAGCTAACGAGTAGATCGACTCCTAGCTATACATGCATGCATTCACCTCTAGGCTCCAAGTTTCACGCCGATCCTATATATAATGATTAAAAAAAGAGTGTTTAATAAAATATAAATTATGATACTTAAAAGTTGTGTCTCGCAATTAAAAATTCAAAGGTTCAAATCCGGTAAAAGATAAATTTGTTCCAGAAAATCTAAAATTATTGTTAAAAAGTTAATAGATAAGGTACTATTTATGTAAGAAAATGCAATAAAAAGAACTCAAAGAAAAATAAAAAAACATTCTAGGGACATACTTGCAAACTTTCATACACACACAATGCAAAACACACACCTTGAAAAAGAAACAACACAAGGTGGCATTTGCTTCACCGAAATTGTAACGTCGATTGCATCACATTTTCCATTTTAATTCTCTCTCACGACTCACGTTTTCATTTCTAAAATCGGTGGTGTGTATTATGTATATACGTCGACCCACCGACTTCATAAGCAAATGACACGTTGATTCAAACTTTATTTCTGCTAACATCACTTGTCGGTCGATCACACATTCATATATTGATCATATAGCTATAGCTAGTGCACTTGTATTGTTACGGTTCGATTGATTCGAGTTCTTTTCAAATGGGTTTTGTTTAGAACGTACGTACATCAGTTGATCATTGCTTTTGTTTGCTGATTGATCGCGTTAAGTTGATTTGCAGCATTTGCATGATGGATGGTGGTGGAAGTAGCAGTAAACACGTAGTTGATTGGGATAATGATATTGAGGTGGATTTGGATAAGTGGATTGAAGAAGTTTTGGCTGATAATCTTGGTGAATCTGCGAAGGATTCGGGGTAAATTCTTGATTATGTTTCGGTTTCTTGTTATTTGATTTGAGTTTTTGCTAAGTTAATTTGTGAGTAATGTTTTGCATGTTTGAGCAAGATCGCGGTAATTCGGATTGGTTTCACAACGTGTTTGTGGTCAAGGGCGAAGCTTAGTATCAGCTTGGGGGGCTGCTCTTATTTTTTCATCAGTAGTTTTATTTTTCGGTTTTTAGTATAAATTTTTGGTCCGGTCGTGTAAATTTCTTAAATATACAGTGTTCCCCCCTTTAAATAGTTTATTTTCACCCCTTCCTTTATGGTGTGATTCAAGCTACGCCACTGTTTGTATAATGTCTAAATGTGATTTTTTGTTGATTGTAGAAACTAGAGATGTTCATGGTCCGGTTTACAACGGTTTGATCTAAAACTCAAACCGTAAACCGAATTGTCAAAGCCGGTTTTTGTAAAAGCAAATTAACCACGCGTAAACCAAACTGACCAAATTTCTTTGATTCGGTTCGATATATTTGAACGGTTTATGAACACCCCTAGTAGAAACCGTTGATCCCTGGTTGAATACAACTTAATTTGGGTATGTATTTTCAATTAATTTTTCTTTATATAATAAATCTTTGTAGTCTTTTAGGTTCTCAAGAAGTCGATAATTAATCATAATTTCTAAAAGAGGTTATAAGTTTATAAAAATTTATTATTTTTATATATACTTTATATTTGTGTGTGTGGGCGTGGAGATATATGTTTGAGCTGTATGCTTTTAGCACATATTAAGGAACCGATTCTTAGATCAGCTATTACCGTGTATCATTTGCTCACTCCAACTGTTTTTATCGGCTATGCTATTTTTATTCCTATTATTATTATTTCTTCATTATTTTCTACTATTTTGTCAAATTCTCATATTTTGGTTTGTTTGCAAAATATTTCTGTTAAACTTTTAACTGTGCTATACTTAATTTTACTTGTGTTTTATTATCTTTCCACACGATTTCTCGTGGGAGATTTACTTGTTATGCTTGTTGAATCTATGGTACTAAGATTGTTCAGAAGCAGTTGGGTGACATTCGCGACCTTCGTCGTGGCTTACTAACTAGATTATTTAATGTTGATTACCAAAGAAGATAGTTATTCATCAGATGGTTATTCCAGAAAGAAGTTGAATATTTTCTTTGTATTTTCAATATGATTGGAACGATTCAAATTAAACGAAGAGAAGACAAGTAAATATGTTGATTAAAGGATGGGTCAAGCGTCACGAGTCTAGTATTTGAGTCATTTATTTTGTTTACATTATGGAGCAAGTTTTCATATTGAATGAGTATTAGTAGTTGAGTAGTGGGTGTTAAGTAGTTGGTCGATTTCGTAAGAGCACTAACTCATGTTTACATGTCTTGTTTTTACCAGTTTATGCAAGTCTTCTCTAAACTAGTAATTTAGAGTGTGTGTGCGTGTGTGTCTGTTTTGAGTTCAACTTGGGGCGTGAAACCAACACTATTGTGTTGGGCAACAAAACATTTGATCTTGTTAATTTACTGTTAGGGCTTTCATATTTTTCTATCATTAAAGATCACCATTTTTAGTTATCTATAGTATATTGTACATAATCACATTATTCACCAAAAATGTTAAATAACACGAGTTACAGCGAAGAAATTAACCTCTTGAAGAACATTCAAGAAAGTTTTTATGAAAAGATAGTCTGATAGATTTGTATACCGTTTATTAATTGCATATATAAGGCGTAGAAGAGTTATCAAGTCCCCGTCATACATGTTTGTTCCCTATATATAGGTTTATGGCGGCGGTCTTTTGTCGTTTACTTGTACACAAAAGAGATCTAGCTTCCAGCCTTCTACTAATTGTCTTCATTGTACGTATATACTTGTCGTCACTTGATTACGCACATTCTTTCCATAAGCTTTAAGTATGCACATCCACGTGACGATCAACTTTTGGAATTTCATTAATTGTGAACATAACTTGTCATCTACATTATATATCTGTCATTGGATCATCAAGCGCACTTTTGCTTGCGTGCACCAACGGTGTGTAGTTATGTCGTGTTTAGATTCACCTGTGAATTCCCATTGGTAAAGGGGCCAAGACATGCCAAAATAAACCTTAGCCCCTTATTTTTTAAATTTGACCAAGGGACACCCAGGGGATAGCTTGCTTTTACAATTTTTAATATATGTGGTAGTTTAGCGCTAATTTAACACTAGTATATTTTTAAAATATAGTTTAGCGGTCTCTCTATCCCTCAGGATAGAGGAAAGACTTGCCACCACATACCCCTCCCAGACCCTGCTCTTCAGCGGGATACACTGGGTATGTTTGTTTGTTTGTTTGTTTGTTTATATTTTTAAAACAATGTCAACATATCAGTTAATTAAGAGGTTGATTTTAAGGTAAATTATAATTTTGTTTTAGTATTAATGTTCTTTTTGGTTACTGATGTTGAAAGCATGATCTATGTTTAGGTTGAATTGTGAGTAACTTGTTTATTTTCATGGCTAGTGTGGACACGACGGACGTAGATCCAAATCATCCTAGTGAGCCCGTCAAGTCAACTATAAATGACGGCACAAATTTGGAAGGAGGTTCATCAAATGTGGTATGTTGATATATTCTTGATTCAGTCATATATATATCCACTACATGCTTGTAAGTGTTTTAATAGGTCAAGCTTCATGTTTCTACTTTTGCGTCACGTGGAGTTATTGAAAGAGTTGGTTTCTCTCGTACAATGTTGAGTATCAAAACAAAGATCTCTTTCGCGCCATTAGTATGGTTAACGAGTTGGAAAACATAAATTCAGTTAATCTTTTTGACTAAGAAGATTTTGATGATCAACTTGGACTGTATCAACAAATGCTATTCTGATTTTCAAAAATAACATTCTATTATAAAAAACTGCTTCGTAAACATAAATATGTATTAATTGTATGCCAACTTAAGCAGTTTCTGGTGATGAAGTTGAAAATATATGAGTAGGACATGTAATTCAGTCTATCAAATCTAAATCAAGAGAAATTCATTATGAAATTGCTTTAGGAACTTCTTCGTAATTGTGTATTTCATATATCTGATTTATCAAGCATAGACAACAATTGATCTAGCCATCCAAGGAAAAATGGTGAAGAACATGCAAACTTTCTGCATTTTATGATTATTATTTTGACACGATTTATGCAGTCGCAAGCTGAAATGGCCCAAGAGGTGATGCCAGTGAGTAGTTCGACTCCCAGCAGTAACACAACCGCAATGCAGAGTGAAGGTAAGATGTTAAAGATTTGTTATAAAATTCTGCACTTAAATTATTTCAAAGTTTCAGAATTCTGTTAAAAAAAATTAACAGCTTCTATGATAACGATGATAAATATGATAATTATGCTTTTAATTGCAGGAATCTTATCTTCTGCAGTTAAATTAATATCTACTATTTCTGCCCAAAGTTCACAGTCACAAACAAACACAAATTTCCTCCAACATCACACGTTACAGCCAGCCGAGGGGCCCCAATATCTCACGATACCACCAGCCCAGGGTCCCCAACATCAACCGTTGCTGCAGCAGGACCGCAAGGGCAAGGGTGTTCAACAACCAACAACACAGTCATCAGCAAATCCATCAAACATGACACTTGGTAACCAAATGAACCAACTCCATTACCAAATGCCATTAAACCCGCTTCTTCCCTATACAGCGCCTCTGCTTATTAATACACAAGCGGGCAATCTACAATATAGTCAGGCATTGAGGGTACAAATCCTGCAAAACCTGAATCAACAACAGTTACAGTTACCCCAGGCGACAGGGAGCTTGGGGAATTTGATGTCGGTAGGGCGGCAACAAGGATGTATTAATAGTTTAAACTTGTCAGGTAACTCGAAAGCTAGTAACTTTAAACATGTGTTTTACTCGGAACAAGTTTAAGCATATACTTTCTTAGAGTTATGTTTTAGTACTTTCTGTTTATGTTTAAGTTATGGGCTCCATCATATCTAGAACAAAGGGTATGCTTACAAAACGGGTAAACCAAACTTGACCATATTGAACCAGAGCCAGCTATATCAGTTCGGTTTGTAACCACAACTCGGTCAAGTCCAGTGTGGTTCATGATAACAACTGCGCCTACTTTTATAAAATTAAACATGAAATGACATTATTTATAGTTTTAAACTTGGAAAATTCCAAGTTTGTATTTAGTGATTAGTTATACTCGAGTAATTGTAATTAATCGTTGCTATGTTAGTGATTAGTAATTGCCTTGTGATCTTAATTGACAGCTCCCGTCGGGTTTGCACCTCCTAGTCAGTTTCTTTCATCCACTGCTTATCGTGAGTATGTTATAAGACAGGTATTTATCCAGATTTCCAGCTAAAAGCTTATTGTGTTATTTGTTCATTTGATGCAGTATCTTTATAATATCTTTTAATGGTTTTAACAATCTCTTGCGGATTCAAAGTTATTCAATATGGTTTACAGATTCGGAAAATGAAGGAGAGATACTCAAACGACCTACTGAAAATGCACTACAATGAGATAGAATTGCGCACTCGGGTCCAACTCAATTACACCATCTTTCACACCATTTATCATCACAATTCCTTCTTTCATTGAGCTGTGATTCTCCTTTGCAGGCAAAAAATATGGATGACTCGGATAACTACCAAAAAGTCCAAGATTATCTGGAAAAGATGATAGCATTCTTGGACACATCCAGAGCTGATTTGCTTCCAAGAAGCGACGAAGTGGTCTACGATTATATGAATACATTCGTCAACTTCATGTGCTATCATATGAACAGGCCAGGAGGTTTTTCTCAACGCCGTGGGCCTGCCCATCAGCCGCCTAATGGACCACAGGTGCAGCCCCTTGGAGCCATCAAGTGGCAAAACAATCCATCATTAAATTTATCTCAAAGGCTTGCAAATCTAGAAGCAAGTATGCTGAAATTCAATCAGAATTTCCCTTCAAGAAGACCACATGTACAACCACTAGAACCAAGAATGCAAAGTTCATTAAATAGTATATCCGTCCAAAAACCGGCGAATCCACCAATCATTGGTTCCTTCAAAGCTCCACAGCCAGGTGTTTCAAGCACGATACAACCGATAAGTTTGGGAGCAAATAGTACCAATGTTATCGGGTCTGGTTCTCCACTCAGTTTGTTGTCAAGCACAACTGCTAACAATTTTCCATCTCGTCTACTTAACCACCAACCGCCTGTGGTGAATCAGAATTTAAACTTAGACAAAATGAAAGCACCAATGGACAAAACGAATGAGATTACTGAATCAAAAGTGAATCAGGGGATGTCTCCTCCGTGTTCAGGATTGGTGAATCAGGGTTCTTCCCCTCAGGCTTCTCTTCCATCAACTGTGAACCCAACTACTCAGCCAACACCAGTGTCATCTTCAAGTTTGATGTCAACAGTGTGTTGATGCCACACATGACAGCTCGTCCACCTTTTTTACTTTCTTCCACTTCATCCCCTTCATCTAATCAGCACTCTTCTGGTGTTTCCTCATCATCAACAGAAGATATTCAAAAGACTAAAGCACCCATGGATCCACCTCCCCAAGAACAAGAAAACTCAAAAGATCAGGTTTTTCATTTAGCCGATCTGGTACACATGTTTTTAAAACATGATTTGAGAACACATTTTTTTTTTTCTCTTGAAACTAATATAGTTTTGGTGCTAATTGTTATAACTGTTTTGCTATTTCAGGCAAAATCAGTATCGCCGAATGCATTGGGTTCTGCCTCAAATGACATTAGCTCAAATGAAAAGGCGGTGGAGGTCATACCAAAATGTGTATCTTTCAATCTTGTTGGTACATATATACAAGATGACACGAACGTTATGTTGGAAAATGATCACGGGCCACTTCAAAAAACAAAACGTGAATTAAGTGCCCCATCAGTGTACGGTGATCAGTCTGCTTCTCAAGGACAGGGCATACATTCAACAGAAACATCAATGAACAAAAAGACGAAAATTGAGGTAAATTTATAGCAAAATTTTGTAACAAGTTTTCTCATGTTTATATTCTTGATCTCTTGTATGTGGTGTTTATTCTCCTTGAAATCTGTTTGTTTCTAATAGAACACATGGGCAATATTGGAGGAGATCAAAGAGATCAACAGCAAACTATTCGAGACATCCATTAGTGTGGTGATAGATACATTTGAAGATAATATTAACATGCTTGAAGCTCATGAAGGAACCATAGTCAAGTGCTTGTTCAATAGTGTTTGTTTCCCTGATTTACTCGATCCACAGGGAGGCGTTACACCTGAAAAGGTATTAGCAGCAACCAAATTCGTTGCAAAATTCAGTTTCACGAAGCTTAAATTCACAAATCTAGAGCAATAATAAGAAAGAATCTTAAATTTGTTTCTCAACAAGGGAAATTTAAAAATATAAATGGCAAATTACAAATACGTCGTGTTAGTATGACTTTTAAACTCTACTTCAAGAGACTCGGTTAATATCAGTGGCACCATTTGAAAATGGGGCAAGAAAAATAGAAGATATAAAAAGGCATATATTGTAATATGCATCTTATGTATATATTTGTCATCTTTATTAAAAACTGATATTTACTTCTTTATACAGATACCGGAGTTTGTCATGCTGCTTGCTGTTCCGGCTAATTATCCAGCTTCTACACCTACAATCATCAAATCGAGCCATAACGTATTGAAGTAAGTAATGATGAAATACTCAAAAGTAAAGTTAGAATTAACTAGCACAATACTAACAAATATGTACTGAATTACTGATATAGGGATATTAACTTATGAAAATCTTTTTGCACTAATCTGTCAGCAGTGAACCTTGGGGAAAGCTGTATGAGGAAATGATGACAAAGTTCGATCTTTCGCTTAGTGAGGTTACTGGAATACCGTCTCTTGGAGATATCGCAAGAAATTGGGATGCTAGCGTGCGTGCTGTAGTGACTGAGTTCATGCAGAAAAGAGGTGGACACATCTTTAGTTCAAGGTATGGAAGCTCGGATAACTGCATGAATGGTTCGTCTACCTCTAAGTAGTCCTCAAAACAAAAGTCGTAACTGTTGTTGTGGATTTCAAACTTGTTTACTTTCTGTCTAGTGGTTGTCATGGTGTGTCAGCTTATGGTACTATGATAAATAAGTATGTAATACATATGCAACTATATTATGTGTGTTAATTACTTAAGTAAAAAAGTTGTATCGTTCATAATATGTTAGATCATGACTTAGTTTCTTATGGCCAATTCTAAGTCCGTTTGGTACCGGTGCAAATGACACAGTAGTGAAATAAATAATTTTCCTAGTGAATTGTGCTAGTAATCGTTGCAAATTATATAGTTGTAAATATTGGATAGCATATATACTGTGCGGATTTTTATTTGCAATATTGTTAAAACCGGACCAGATGGTTTGGACCAGAACCGGACCCTAACCGGTTGGGCTGGCATGGGTTGAACCAGAACTGGTTGGACCAGTCAGTTTTTTACTAGTTGTTAGGCAGATCTGTGCAGTGGCAGAGCTTGAACATCCCCGTAGGGAGGGCGGGGGCGAAATTTTTTTTTAGGGGGGACGAACTCGATATTTATGTAAAAATTTACATTACCGGACCAAAAAATTACACTACCGGACCAAAAAATTACACTACCGGACCAAAAATTTACACTACCGGACCAAAAAATTACACTATCGGACCAAAAAATTACACCACCGATGAAAAAAAGAGCCCCCCCCCCCCCCGTGTCCTCTATCCTCCGCCCCTGGGTCTGTGTACTGATTTTTGTCGAATTTGTTTTAGACGAAATGCCCGCATACCAAAAAAAATATTATTTTGATTTTTCAAAGAAACAATGCATATCTTAAATTCTTTTAAGTGTAAACAATCATAGTCTACTATTTATCTCTTCAACATCATCGTTTAAATCAGACGTTATGCCTAGGGTTTGTGGCAATGAATCAATGTGTTTAGAAACCCTTTTCATCACTGCACTTCATGGTGATAACTAATAAGCCAATTGAGCAATGAGTTACCAAACTAAATAATCGTGTTCAGATCCTAACATGATTGTTTAAAAGTATGCTATGAATACGAGTGTTTGATTAAATGTGTTACTCGGTGCCACTACAACAACCAAACACAAACAAAACATTAGTTTTGTTCACGATTAATGACACGCTCATATATCATTTTAAGTGTTGCTGAGTTATGTTTCAATACCAGAACCAATCTGTGATTATACGTGTTCTGTCACTAGACCACGTACTAGAGGATTTTTATGTGTATGATTTGGTTGGTTGTATATACAGGTCAACTGATGTTATTTCATGAACTATCGTATCCTTCGTACAAATACGAACTGAATAATCACAAAGATTGTTACCATGTCATAACTAAATCAACACAATCCTTTAGACCATTTCTAAACCAATTTGTGACTACTGAACCAACCATCATGATCCCTTGGTTTGAATCATCAAGAAATCATGAGTTCATGACCCTTTATTCAACCATTGTGACTTTTAAACCAGTCGTGTGTACCAATCGAGCTGATCAATTTGATCGTGTTATTGCTAGTGTGCCATTAAAACGCCATATTACATTCATGGTAACGGTGTTTGTTCGAAGATGGGATCAGGTGGGGTTCCCACCTCGTGATGTATAGTTTTCTAAGACAATAAAACAATGTATACAAAATCTCTTATCAACACCACACTTCCTGTGATAAACTATTGAACTAAGGTCGTAGGGTATATATACCTCGTGAAATGGGTGCGTGAAAGGTTCGCACGGCCCCCGCTGTTGGGAACACCACTCACGTCTCTCATGAGCAAGCCGTGAATGGTGAAAGCATGAACCCATGTACTCACCGTGAAATGGGACGATTTTGGTGGCTTTTCGATCGTTGGCAGGGTGATGACCTTTCAACAGTCATATTCATATAAAAGAAAGTTTCTAAAAAAGCAGTGTATAGACGACTCAAATGTCACTTTTACACATAAAATTTGCATCTACTAATAAAAATACCCAAATCAACCTATCGGTCATCTCAAATGCTAATTTATTCAAATCTGATCTATTATTGATGTAATTTATGTGGCTGTTCAAACTTCTAAATTCTTGTGGCTATTCAAAGTTGCTAATTTTTATTGAACCAAGGGTATTATGACAGCACAATCTATCTCTAGCGATAGAAGTAAGGATTACCCTCGTTTTACCCTCCCAGGCCCTACTTTATGAGTTGAATATTGCTTGCTCGTTTGTTTGTTAAAATTTTATGTTTTAATTTTCACTTATACAACCTAAAGGTAAAATGATGGAGGCGAGAGAAGGATCATGCAAGTTACAAAAATTGAAATCAAATGATGGACCTTTCCATCATTCAAGAGATGCATGTCTACAGTTTGATCGATACACAGTTAAGCGTTTAAAAAGCAGATTGATATTTGTTTTGTGGTTTGTGTTGATCTGATTAGGTAACAATGACAAGTGTGTTTCTATGTATCTCAAATACCTGAAAAGTTCCAGTGATAATAGCAGAATAAAAGTTCAAATTATGAGACAAATAAACACTGATTTTTGTAAATATGACACATCAACCGTCCAGAGTTAGAGTGTTACAGTATCTGTATTGGTAAGAAAAGGAAGGATAACATATAATGTTTACCCATGACATATCTATTACTAGTGCTCACCTTGGTTTTAAAAATGGTGCCTCGAGCAACTGATGCGCTCGCGAGGCGATTGAGGTGATCCGATGAACAACTCAGGGTGGCTGAAGCGCAGCATTTCTCTGAGGCAGTGATGAGGCGTTTGAGGCGCCTAATTAGGAGCCTTTTCTAAATTGACGGTGAAACCTTCTAATTTTTCAGTTGCGACTAGAATAAAGGAAAAACTTTCAGAATTTTCAACTGCCTCCTGAAATTAATGCCAGACCATCTAGATCTGACACGTGAAGCTCACGCCTCATGCCTCAACTTCCGTGACCAAATCACCTCGAAGCGCCTCGCATTTTTTAAAACCAAGGTGCTCACCAATGACCATCCAAGGGCAAGACTTCGACTGCAGTAGTGCTAGTTTCATAAAACATACATCATTTCCATTGTTAGAATCACCAACACAAACATCATGTCAATCCACCTTCAAAATAGTACATGACACCTTACGATAATAAACCAAGGAGAACATACCCATACACAAATTTTATGACACGGGGCCTATGCAGTATGCACCAATTGAGAAGGGTTCCTATGAATTTTGCAAAGAAGATCGGCTTCCATGACTTGAACAATTGCTTATATGGCTTTTATACAGGGTAAAAATTAACACAAAGGAATCGAATGCGACCTAAAGGGTAGATGGAAAGGATGGCAGATTAGCCCTTCGCTTTTCCGACGTATAATTATCTACAGTATACAATAGTGGTAATTTTGGCTATTATAGTATAATGTACAGTTACTTGAAGCTAACATATAGAAATAATTTAGTACCTGTTTTTGTCCACGAATCAGTGTTTTCTTCAAAATTCACAAGAATTTCCTAACCTCTGTTTCAACAAGTTCGTCTTCTGTTTCTGCTCAAAAGCCTCTGGTAAAAGCTCCTCAAAATGCTCCAAGAACGATGACCATTCATCTTCCTTCATTTCCTCAAACGAAACACACACACCAGTATCATGATTATTGTTAGAAGCTGCAAAACTGGCGCTTCTTAATATTGGTATCCCAGATGGAGCACACCTATCTTTAACATCACTTTCTTGTATTAATCGGGTCAAACGGGGATCAGTTAGCTTATACCTTGCTCCTTCACATGAATATTTCATCATCTTCTGTGGTTTACTGTTTGCTGAATGTGGTGAAACAACTTCATTCTGGTTAAAACTGTCTTCAAACGCCTTATCAAATGCAAACATTTCGTCGAATTCTTTAATTTCATCACTTCCATCACTACTTATTTCCATATCCAAGTTAGCCTTTGCATTTACACAAATATTCTCCAAAACACTTGAACTTTCTTCACCTCCAATGAAACCCCGTGTCATCATATCACCTATATCAGCGAGAGAAAGCCCAGCAGCAGTTGCCCGTTTCAAGAATATGGTACAAAGTATGTATACACGCACAGAGCACTCTCTAATTAATGGAAGTTCGGTTCTTAAAAGTTCAGCATCTTTATATGGATCAAGATTTGAGATATAATCAGCTTCTATTTCTGAAAATGGCACTGAAGCTTGGGGCCAATGTAACCATTCAAAATACGGGTCATCTAATGACTCGGGTAAACAAAACCCATGGTCAATTGGGACAAGTTCAGCCATCCCAGCAACATAGCTCCCATGAAAATTCTTCACAAGCATGTTCCCTGCATGACGGTCCAAATTAAGGAGCCGAATGTCAAGTATGCCGATACGGTGAACAGAGCAAACCGAGAACCTAGATGGGCCCACATCTCCTGCATCTGTCTCGTGTTCTACATAACGTTGTACTGATGTGATTTTGAAAGGTGGGTTTGAATCCAATCCCATGTTTCTGTTTATATTAAACGTCACATTACAGATTTTAACAAGTGCTGATGGAGGAACACTTGCAAAGCCACCATGATCAAGCAAATAAGCAGCCAGTTCACGGAGCCCCGTTTCACCCACCCTGATAGATCGTTTCATCCCCGGCTGGCCCAGCATCCGACCTGCAAACCCTTTAGGATTGTTGAATGCCAATGGCTCTTCATCAGCTGGCTTCACAACTGCAATAGTGTTACCTTTTTTTGATTGCAAATAGTAGGCCCCGCCAAGCCCACTTGACACTGGTGTCGGTTTGACCCCTGATGCTAATGCAATGGCAACCTCAGCTACAAGAGCGTGAACCTTGGGAGCCTTTCGACCGCTAATGATTTCAATTCTTGGATTAGGTGATTCAGACTCTTCTTTTGCTTTGGTGGCTAAAGAAAGGCATGGGGTGGAAACGCTTTTGTGGAGACTAGTGGGGATATTGGATGTTTGTGTGATGTTATGTTTGAAATCGTGCATGTGGGAATCGAAATGAGAGTAAGATTGGAGTCTGCATTTTGGGAGTTGGGCGAGTGGCTTAAACCCATGATTATGATCAATGACTACAGCCATCCTGATGTATATAAAGTAGGTAAGAATGGCTGTAACATACTAAAGAGCAGGTTTTAAGAAAATCTTTCAGAAGGTTCGTCTTTGCATAGGAGATTAGCCGTCACATGCCTACCAAATTCCAAAACAACAATGAACAATTACATTTATAAGACATTACTGTTCATGCAATTTCACATCTAGTCAAGAACACATACAAATTTACAGGAATATTAGCACCAAGAATCAACCGCATTTCAAAACAAAGATGAAGAATTGCATCTTATGAGACATTACTTTTCATCTTCATGCAAATCACATCTAGTCAAGAACACACATATACAAATTTACAGGAATATTAGCACCAAGAATCAACCAGATTTCAAAACAACAATGAAGAATTACATCTTATGAGACATTACTGTTCATCTTTTTGCAATCTCACATCCAGATTCCAGTCAATAACACATACAAAGTTACAGTAATATTAGCATTACATTACTGCATACCCCAATCAATAGATAGAATCACAATACATAAGCAAATATACGTTCTCACGATTCAAAATCAGTGTTGATATGACATCATTGCACCTCAAATCTCACTATCAAACCAACAAATTCTATATTGGAGTCGATTTTTCTAAACTTTAGGGCAAAATCGAAACAAAAATTAATAAGAAACATACGTTCTTATAAATCGAAATCAGTGAACATACATCTCATCATCAAACCGATAAATTTCCACATATTGTTACAAACTTTAGGGCAAAACCAACCCACAAAATCAAAAGAATTCCAAGTCCTTACTTTGCATTCGCATTGGCATACACAACGAGATCGCATATGTCAATTGCAAGATCCACGTCGCTAATCTCCAACAACCTATCACATGATCATTTCCCATCAAAACAATTTCACAAAAATACCATCTTCACGTAACAAGAGATCGATTGAATGATACAATACCATCGTCAAATCGTCAATTCCCTTGGTCCTCCGGTAACAGAGTACGACGATCAGCAGCAAGAGGGTACGAAGCAACAATTCGCATGATAATGTGAAAAGGAAAAAGGTGAAACAGTGTGCATTCAGCAATTCGATCTACGAGTCCCCCATTCGAATTCCAATTGCAAAAAGTGTGTTTGTGAAATTGGTGAACGGAGGGTGGTGGTGGTGGTGATTATGGAGACCCTGAACACTTGTGAGGCGTTCAGGGAGCAAATGCGATTTGGGGGACGCGAGAGAGAAGAATTTGTTGCAGAAAAAACGAAGCTTTTGTAATGTAATCAAGAAGATGAAGGAAAGAACGACCCTTCTTCTCTCTTCTTGAAGCAAATGCTTGCCTCCAAAAATACTTTTTCATTGTTTTTTTTTTATATTTTTGAAACAATTTTTATTACTGGTAAAATAATAATTAAATCTGTTAGGATTTAAATTTACAATCTCTCCCTCAGTACAGTTATTTATATTTTTTGCTAATGATAAACAAACAATATCTCACTCAAGAGTAATGTTTGAAAGAGATGGGTTGTAACGAGTCTTTTCTCTATCTAGAGAGATAAAGAGACCGCTTCCTAATTGGTTTATAGGAGGCACCACATGGCTTTTCACTTGATGTAATATGCTACAAGTGTGTCAGAGGTTTTACCCCTTTAGGTGATGGGTTTCCGCTAAAATGGTGGGTGGGACGGCCCCAAGCGTTGTTTGTGTTTGCAGGTGTGGATGGCATTTCACCAGTGTGTTACTCGAGTGACTGGTTTTAAAATTATTTGTTGGTCATTTAAAAAATATTATTATTATTTATATTATTTTGTATTTTTTTTCTAAATGTTTCGTGTGGGAGTAGCAGTTCTTGACATGAACATGACACTGTTAATTTAGGTTTTGAGTTAGCATATCTAATCTTTTAACAAGTAGGTCATGTTCAATATGACCTATTTTATTAGAATATTCGTGTTTTGGTTAACTAGTTTAACCCGTTTAGTTAAATAGTTGGACACGTTTAACTACTTTTTTACAACAAACCAACCCATTAACATGTTTACAACTTGATTTTACATGTGGATCACCAACTCGTTCAGTATGTTTAGATGAACGGGCTAAATGGGTCGTGTAACATCTCGTATTTTGCGACGTTTAATAATGAAAATAATAATAATAATAATAATAATAATAATAATAATAATAATAAAAATAATAATAATAATAATAATAATGGTAATAATAATAATAACAATAATAATAATGATAATAGTGGTAATAATAATAATAATTATAATAATAATAATAATAATAATAATAATAATAATAATAATAATAATAATAACAATAATAACAATAATAATAATAATAATAATAATAATAATAATAATAATAATAATAATAATAATAATAATATAATAATAATAAAGTCCAGGGGTGATTCTTGTAATTTATCAAACTTCAAAAGAAAACTTATAACATAAAATATTAAAAATGAAACCGCAGGGACCAATAGTGTAATTTTAAAATTTTCAAAATCAACCCCCGCCACCCCGTAAATCCGGCGACTCCTCCGGCCGACCTCCGGCCACTCTCCGGCGACCTTCAAACGCCAATTTCACGCGGTTTTCATTCAAATTAAAGGTCCCGACAGCCTCGCGACAAGGATTCGAACCTATGGACCCATAGAATTCGAAAATTGAACTCAAATAGGCGGTTTAATTCGAACCCGCTTAACCCATTCAAAAATCAAATCGAATGGAGCGTTTTGCATCGAATTACACACTATAAATAGAGGGCAAACGATCATTTACCCGCACACAAACTTTCTGTAAACTCAATTTGATCAAACACACACACAAACATAGAATTCGATCGCCGTCTTCATCGCGACCTGCAACTTGATCGAGAACAACCTTCGGAGTTATCTTAATCCAAATTGATATAGGGCTTCGTTTGTAATCATCGCTAGAAGCTTTCTGTGAAATTAATTGGAATATCATCAACAAAATCATCTCGAATCCATATCTCCCAAGCCGCGACTGTTCTTGATCTGTTCTTGACCACTTGAGTCTTTAATCAGGTAATTAAGAGTATACACATGTTCGATTTTTGATGGGGATCAAAAGCCCCATGATCGTTTGAATTAACAACATCAATTTGATCTTCAATTTGGATCAAATCAAACTAGGGTTTCATTCGAATTTGGGGATTTCTGAAACCTGCGCTCTTAAGATTTAAAAACCGTTTCATATCGCGGCTTAGGCCTTGTTCCACTGGTCCCTGCGTTCCATGTTAAACAGGAGGTCCCGGGTTCGACCCCGGGCACCCCCTTATATTTTTAAAATGCCTTTTTAAGCTTTAAAAAAATTATAAAAAATTCCTAAAAATTATAAAAATTAATTTTACAAACTCTGATTTTTTTAAAGTTATCAAACAAATTTTTGTAAAATTATTTCTTTGAAACACTTAATTTTTATATATAAAATATCAAATAACAAATATTATAATTAGTTTATTTTTACCAAAATAAACTTTAAATAGTCAAAATTACTACGTTATTATTTGTCATTACGTTACCTTTAATTATAGGTTTATTTATGTCAATTATGAAATGTTATTTACATTTTATAAATTTAATCATTTTATAAAAATTTAATATTTTTTTATAAAATGGATTAATTAATCTTCCTTTTATTGTATAAAAATATATATATACGATCTTGATAACTAATCCCAAATTCCATCAAAGACCCTAGATTCTCGTTAAAAACGTTAAGATTAATATTAACCAACTTAAACCTCGTCGATATATATATAATCTTAGGTACCTTGTAAGAGAATTCGTTGGAACGTCGTCCATTATCCTTATTAATCGTCATCCATATACTTAATTACCAAGTGAGTATTTCTATACCCATTTTATTATTTCACGCACTTTTGGGTGAAACATGTTACCGTATAAACGTTGCACTTATAAACACGTTTGATTCTTGTAAACTTATGGCAATTTACTTGTGTGTTGTGATTAGTTGAATCTTGTAGCTACCATGTAATGTCGAATATATGTACAATCATTAACTATTGCTAGCCTGGCGACGTCATAGATCTATGGGCCTGACAAGCCTGCTTGGTTGATCCAAGTACACTTAGCTAATCGTATATACTTTTAACGTTAATAGAATATTAACGTCGTTTGATACTTGTAAAACATTGTCAAGGTTTGATTGTGCATTCTGTCTTACATCCCTAGTTACCTTGTTCTCTAATTTACAACATGAATTGCCATCTTTTATATACGTATGTATGAAAACAATAGAATGCTCACCAACAATATGTTGACCTTTTATTTTTAACATGTTTCAGGCAATAGCGTTATGTGGCTGTGAACAATCGTAACTCTCACGCCTCGACGATTCCGCCGTCAAGGTTGGGGTGTGACAGATTGGTATCAGAGCCCATAACTATAGGGATTTAGGTTATTAATGATGACCTAGACTATAGCTTATGCATGCACCTTATAGTATTTTTATCTTATAAATATATGGTTTGCATATTACATAATGCTATGCCTTCTTGTGTGCAATTTGATGCCTTAGCATAGGATTGCCTAAACCTAATTACTTGTCTCCCTACACTTATCTTTGACTTTTCCCGAACATAAAACCTCTCTATCTTATTCTCGACGACACGTGGAATCGTATACTTATGCTTATGACTTGGATCTTTAGACGTTATGTCTAATCTATATAAATCTCATCAAGGTTTTGATTACATGAACCTAAGAAATATTGTGTGACACATAGACACCTGTATTCTGGATTTCCTGGCAAAAAGCCTTCGGGCTAAGGCAAGCGTATTCGTATAAATCTCATTGAGGGGCCCGTTACGCTTACCTGGGGATTTCTGGGATGAGTGATAAACTATGGTCAGAATACACAAATCTCTAAGGCAAATGAATCAATTTACCTTGACGTGTCCACGGTTCCAAATGATAATGCGTTATCAAATGGGATCATTCCGTGTACCTTACAACCTTTAGCCTACCTTTGTCTAAACTAATATTCTTTGTTATCCTCACTCCCGTAACTAGCTCATTTTTGTATGTCCAGCATGTCTCGACAACTTGCAAAGCGTGGAAACTCCAACCGCAAGCTGGCAGCAATGATCGCCAAACAAATGGCTGCTGTGCTCCCAACCATGGTTGCTGAACTTACTAGCACCATGATGGCTAATAGCAACAACAACACCAATGGAAACAACAACGGTGCTCAAGGAGAAAATAGCAATAGCCGAAACGGGAACGATCGTACTTGCACCTTCAAACACTTCAACTCGTGCAAACCCACCAACTTTAGTGGTAAGGAAGGAGCCACTGGTCTTCTTGAGTGGTTCGAAGGCATGGAGAACACTTTCGCCAATTGTGAGTGTCCCGAGGCACTCAAAGTCCGTTATGCCACTAGTATGCTCCAACAAAGGGCACTTACCTGGTGGAATAGCGAGAAGAGAAACCGAGGAGCTGATGCTATTTCGGCACTCTCTTGGGATGAATTCAAGAACATCGCTATCGCGAAATTTTGCCCGAGAAGTGAATTACAAAAGTTGGAAGAAGAATTCTGGAACTTAAAGCAAGATGGTGGTGATCATTTGGCCTACTCAACTAGGCATCATGAGTTGAGTCTACTATTGCCCATATGGTTGACACTGTCCCCCGCAACATCGAGAAGTTCATAAAGGGTGTACCACCCCAAATCCAAGATGCTGTGGTGGGTAGCCGACCCACAACTTTGGAGGAGGCAATTACTATCACAGCGCAGCTCACTGAGAATCATATTAGAGCTGGCACTATGTCGGCAAAGGGTTCAAAGTCTACTGTGAAGGCGACACCCGAGGCAACAAAGGATGTAAAGGCTGAGTCGTCTTCCCAAAACAAGAAGCGTAAGTTCACAACAACACGCAACTACGCTGTGACCACTCCAAATCCTCCTCAAAAACAAATGGTGGTGGCAAATCAAGCTCCCATGGCTAAAGTTTATACGGGTTCTCAGCCAATGTGTAACACGTGCAAGTACCATCATGCGGGTAACGTTCCATGCCGAATCTGCTCGTTGTGTGGAAAGTATTGCCACTTGGTGACTACTTGTCTTCGTGCACCAAACAACGCTGCAATGCTTGCCAACCGAACCTGTTACAACTGTGGCGAGCCTGGACATATTCGTCCGCAATGCCCTCGCAATGCGGGCAACGTGCCACCAGCTCGTGGAAGGGCTTTCAATATCAACGCCAACCAAGCACAAGTCAGCAATGACGTTGTGAATGGTACGACGAAGAACCCCGTTTGAAATCATTTCTTGTATTATTGATGTTTTCCATCTTTGTAATCATCGTATCAATAATAAAATTTTTTTTTTTTTACCGAACAGGTATGTATCTTGTAAATAATCATTACGCATCTGTATTATTTGATTCGGGTGCGGATAAGAGTTTCGTGTCGCTAGAATTCGAGCCTGTACTTTCTAAATCACGTATTAATCTGGAAAGACCCTACACGGTCGAAGTCGCCGATGGAAAACCCATTGTCGTTGATGCCATAATACGTGATTGCATCATAAGCTTTAACGAGCACGAATTCCCTATTGATCTTATTCCTATGAAACTCGGAAGCTTCGACGTCATCATTGGAATGGATTGGCTAGTCAAACATCATGCTGAGATCGTATGTTTTGAGAAGTGTATTCGAATACCATTACCATCCGGGGATACTTTGAAAGTGTTCGGCGAGAAATCATCACAAGGACTCAAACTCATGTCCTGCACTCAAGCCCGAAAGTGCTTAAGCAAGAAGTATATAGCTTTCTTGGCTTACGTGGTCAACACAAAAGCCAAAGGGAAAGAACTTAAGGATGTCCCTATTGTACGAGACTTTCCTGAAGTATTTCCCGATGACCTTAGTGGCTTACCTCCCGTACGTGAAGTTGAATTTAAAATTGATTTGATACCGGGAGCACAACCCGTGGCTAAGTCACCATATCGGCTTGCACCATCGGAATTGCAAGAACTCTCTAGCCAACTCCAGGAATTATCCGAAAAAGGGTTTATCCGCCCTAGTTCTTCTCCTTGGGGTGCACCTGTCTTATTTGTGAAGATGAAAGACGGGTCATTCCGTATGTGTATCGATTACCGAGAGCTCAACAAGTTGACCATCAAAAACCGGTATCCTCTTCCTCGTATCGATGATCTGTTTGATCAACTTCAAGGAGCTACTATATTCTCGAAGATTGATCTACGTTCTGGATATCATCAGTTACGAGTCCATGATGATGACATCCCCAAGACCGCATTTCGTACTCGTTATGGGCACTATGAGTTTACGGTGATGCCTTTTGGCTTGACTAATGCTCCTGCTGTTTTCATGGATCTCATGAATCGAGTATGCAAGCCTTATCTAGATAAGTTTGTGATCGTCTTCATTGACGACATTCTCATCTACTCCAAAACCAACGCCGAGCATGAACTGCATTTGCGACAAGTTCTTGAACTGTTGAAGAAAGAGCAATTGTACGCGAAGTTCTCGAAGTGTGATTTCTGGCTCAAGGAGGTTCAATTTCTAGGACACGTGGTGAATAGCCAAGGAATTCACGTTGACCCTGCAAAGGTGGAAGCTGTGAAGAATTGGTGTGTTCCCACGACACCGACCGAGATTCGTTCTTTCCTTGGTCTTGCTGGTTATTATCGGCGATTCATCGCCAACTTTTCGAGGATCGCAAGGCCGCTCACTTCCTTAACACAAAAGAATAAATCATTCGAGTGGGGGCCCGAGCAAGAGGAAGCTTTTGAAACATTAAAACACAAACTAAGCAATGCTCCTATCTTGACCCTACCCGATGGAAACGATGATTTCACCGTATATTGTGATGCTTCAAAACAAGGTCTTGGTTGTGTCCTTATGCAACGAGGAAAGGTGATAGCTTACGCATCAAGACAATTGAAGGTTCACGAGGTGAATTACACGACACATGATCTTGAACTCGGTGCTGTGGTTTTCGCTTTGAAGATCTGGCGACATTATCTTTATGGGACGAAATGCATAGTCTACACCGACCACAAAAGTCTCCAGCACGTGTTTAACCAAAAAGATCTCAACATGAGACAAAGACGTTGGATCGAGTTAATCAGCGACTACGACTGTGACATTCGCTATCATCCTGGAAAGGCGAATGTTGTAGCCGACGCGCTGAGTCGCAAGGTCCATAACAAAACTGTCTCACTACAAGGAATCCGAGATCAAAGACAGTGGTTTCACACGTTAAGAGAATTTGATACCGAGGTTCGTGTGGATGTTAACGAGGCTACTATCATGCTCCAAAACATAAGAATTGATAGTGATCTCGAGTTATGCATTCGCAAGGCTCAACAAGCGGCAATAACCGACGAAGGAAGTAATGAAGATCTGGTGTCTAACGTTCGATCACAACTGGAGGAAAAACCAAACGGCCTATGGTACTTTATGAATCGACTTTGGATTCCAAATCGTAATAACCTTCGACACATCATCTTGGACGAAGCTCATCACACCCGATATTCTATACATCCTGGTTCCGATAAAATGTACATGGATTTGCGTGGTCAATATTGGTGGCCTGGAATGAAGAAAGATATCGCGGTTCATGTCTCCAAATGTCTCACGTGTGCAAAAGTCAAAGCCGAGCATCAACGACCAAGTGGTTTACTTGAACAACCTGAAATCCCTATGTGGAAATGGGAACATGTATCCATGGATTTCATAACCAAGTTACCACGTACTCCTCGTGGTCATGATAGTATATGGGTGATTGTGGACCGTTTGACTAAGACGGCACATTTCATACCTATACGAGACACCTACAAGGTTTCAAGACTAGCTCGTATATACATTGATGAAATTGTGAGTCGTCATGGCGTACCCTTACACATCATTTCCGATCGAGATGCTCGTTTCACTTCACACTTTTGGTCATCTATGCAAGAACTCTTGGGTACTCAATTGGATTTAAGTACGGCTTACCATCCTCAGACTGATGGTCAAACCGAACGAACAATCCAAACCCTTGAGGATTTACTACGATTGTGTGTCCTTGACTTTGGTGGTAATTGGGATACGCATTTACCTCTCGCGGAATTTTCGTATAACAATAGTTATCACTCGAGTATCAAGATGGCACCGTTCGAAGCACTTTATGGTCGTAAATGCCGATCGCCGATCTGTTGGACCGACATTGGTGAAAACTTTATCACTGGTCCTGAACTTATACAAGAAACGACCGATAAAGTTTCTATCATCCGCAAGAACCTTGAAGTGGCAAGAAGTCGGCAAAAGAGTTATGCCGATAAGCATCGTAAACCGTTGGAGTTTCAAGTTGGTGATATGGTTCTTCTTAAGGTTTCACCATGGAAAGGTGTTATTCGCTTTGGAAAGAAGGGTAAACTAGCTCCAAGATTTGTAGGACCTTTCAAAATCCTGAAAAGGATTGGGAAAGTGGCTTATAAACTGGAACTACCTTCTGACCTTAGTGGAGTTCATCCTGTGTTCCATGTCTCAAATTTAAGAAAGTGTTTGGCCGACGAGAGTCTGCATGTTCCACTGGAAGACATCCAGATCGACGAGTCATTGCACTTCATCGAGAAACCTGTCGAGATTATGGATCGCATCATGAAGAAGACTAGGACCACAACTACTCCAATTGTCAAGGTTCGTTGGGAGAACAAGTGTGGAGCCGAGTTCACGTGGGAGCGGGAAGATCATATGAAGGAGAGATACCCGTATTTATTCGTTTAGTTCATTTTTAATTTCTAGACGAAATTCTTTAAAGTAGGGGAGACGGAAACATCTTGTATTAATGTTTATTCTTAATCAATGAGAAAGCTTATATTTTGAAGCCACACACTTTAGACTCTCTTTTTACCTCTAATGGCTCTGCCATTGCACATAAAGTAAACACTAAAGTAGCCAGCTTAATCGATGATGAATTTTCTTCTTTTGATACCTTATCAAAACCTGAAAGTTCTCCAAGTGTCCTCATCTTTTCGTCTCAGCCTTCTCGTAAACAAATTTCGGGACGAAATTTCCTAAAGTAGGGGAGACTGTAACATCTCGTATTTTGCGACGTTTAATAATGAAAATAATAATAATAATAATAATAATAATAATAATAATAATAATAATAATAATAATAATAATGGTAATAATAATAATAACAATAATAATAATGATAATAGTGGTAATAATAATAATAATTATAATAATAATAATAATAATAATAATAATAATAATAATAACAATAATAACAATAACAATAATAATAATAATAATAATAATAATAATAATAATAATAATAATAATAATAATAATAATAATAATAATAATAATAATAAAGTCCAGGGGTGATTCTTGTAATTTATCAAACTTCAAAAGAAAACTTATAACATAAAATATTAAAATGAAACCGCAGGGACCAATAGTGTAATTTTAAAATTTTCAAAATCAACCCCCGCCACCCCCGTAAATCCGGCGACTCCTCCGGCCGACCTCCGGCCACTCTCCGGCGACCTTCAAACGCCAATTTCACGCGGTTTTCATTCAAATTAAAGGTCCCGACAGCCTCGCGACAAGGATTCGAACCTATGGACCCATAGAATTCGAAAATTGAACTCAAATAGGCGGTTTAATTCGAACCCGCTTAACCCATTCAAAAATCAAATCGAATGGAGCGTTTTGCATCGAATTACACACTATAAATAGAGGGCAAACGATCATTTACCCGCACACAAACTTTCTGTAAACTCAATTTGATCAAACACACACACAAACATAGAATTCGATCGCCGTCTTCATCGCGACCTGCAACTTGATCGAGAAAAACCTTCGGAGTTATCTTAATCCAAATTGATATAGGGCTTTCGTTTGTAATCATCGCTAGAAGCTTTCTGTGGAATTAATTGGAATATCATCAACAAAATCATCTCGAATCCATATCTCCCAAGCCGCGACTGTTCTTGATCTGTTCTTGACCACTTGAGTCTTTAATCAGGTAATTAAGAGTATACACATGTTCGATTTTTGATGGGGATCAAAAGCCCCATGATCGTTTGAATTAACAACATCAATTTGATCTTCAATTTGGATCAAATCAAACTAGGGTTTCATTCGAATTTGGGGATTTCTGAAACCTGCGCTCTTAAGATTTAAAAACCGTTTCATATCGCGGCTTAGGCCTTGTTCCACTGGTCCCTGCGTTCCATGTTAAACAGGAGGTCCCGGGTTCGACCCCGGGCACCCCCTTATATTTTTAAAATGCCTTTTTAAGCTTTAAAAAAATTATAAAAAATTCCTAAAAATTATAAAAATTAATTTTACAAACTCTGATTTTTTTAAAGTTATCAAACAAATTTTTGTAAAATTATTTCTTTGAAACACTTAATTTTTATATATAAAATATCAAATAACAAATATTATAATTAGTTTATTTTTACCAAAATAAACTTTAAATAGTCAAAATTACTACGTTATTATTTGTCATTACGTTACCTTTAATTATAGGTTTATTTATGTCAATTATGAAATGTTATTTACATTTTATAAATTTAATCATTTTATAAAAATTTAATATTTTTTTTATAAAATGGATTAATTAATCTTCCTTTTATTGTATAAAATATATATATACGATCTTGATAACTAATCCCAAATTCCATCAAAGACCCTAGATTCTCGTTAAAAACGTTAAGATTAATATTAACCAACTTAAACCTCGTCGATATATATATAATCTTAGGTACCTTGTAAGAGAATTCGTTGGAACGTCGTCCATTATCCTTATTAATCGTCATCCATATACTTAATTACCAAGTGAGTATTTCTATACCCATTTTATTATTTCACGCACTTTTGGGTGAAACATGTTACCGTATAAACGTTGCACTTATAAACACGTTTGATTCTTGTAAACTTATGGCAATTTACTTGTGTGTTGTGATTAGTTGAATCTTGTAGCTACCATGTAATGTCGAATATATGTACAATCATTAACTATTGCTAGCCTGGCGACGTCATAGATCTATGGGCCTGACAAGCCTGCTTGGTTGATCCAAGTACACTTAGCTAATCGTATATACTTTTAACGTTAATAGAATATTAACGTCGTTTGATACTTGTAAAACATTGTCAAGGTTTGATTGTGCATTCTGTCTTACATCCCTAGTTACCTTGTTCTCTAATTTACAACATGAATTGCCATCTTTTATATACGTATGTATGAAAACAATAGAATGCTCACCAACAATATGTTGACCTTTTATTTTTAACATGTTTCAGGCAATAGCGTTATGTGGCTGTGAACAATCGTAACTCTCACGCCTCGACGATTCCGCCGTCAAGGTTGGGGTGTGACAGGTCGTGTTTGGGTTATACAATTTTAAGTGTGGGCAGGTTAGGATTGATGTTCACGAATATAAATTCGGGTCGTATTTAGGTTGAAATATTCGTGAACCCATCAACCCATAACCCATCATGATTGACACCCCTAACTTCATGTGATAGAATCATCAAAAGTGACATCTTAAATGTATACCAGCTAACTTATGTGCTTTAGTTGTCTTTAATTATGCCATGCTTGTTACATCATTTGTTCATTGAGAACTGAATGCAAGTTAAACTAATTGCTTCCATAGGTAATTCTTCTTTTATGATTTTGATTATACATTTAAGGTGGATAACAGGATGTACGCGGTACTTGATTTACCTCTCATTATGCACAAGATTCAAGTAATTTCTAGATCACTTCATGATTTGATGTATACAACCTTACCACACACTTATGGAGGAGATAGTGTTCCATGATTTGAACCCATGACCACAAGGTTATGAAACAACATTACTAGTCGCTTCAAAGTCAGTCCTCATTTGAGGTAACCAGAAGGGAATATTAATAAAAGTTGATTTATAATAAGTGGTAACCATTGTAAACCACTTAAATTATTGTATGGTATGCCAACTTGATGATGTATGAAAATTACTTTGAAAATGCTTGATGTTTTTGTCTTGCTCCTACATGCATCTTCTATCATACAATTGGTATGAATATATACATAAAATGTTTTTGTACAACGCGTATTATACAATTTATATCACATAAAATATGAGGATTGTTATTTGATCACTAAATAGTGATGTATATCATAATAGGTGTTATTGCTAGCTTTAGATGGTAATATATATGCCTACTCACCTTCTGCGTGTTAAGCAACATAACTATTCAAAAACTAATTATATATAAGTTTAAGCATATTGTATAGTTTGCATTGGTGTCTTGTGTTGTCTTCTTTTATCTAGTGTTAGTTTACTGCTTTGAAGACGAGGATGATCTAGAGTGAGAAGAACGTAATACATCGTTATTATATAGCAAATATATCACATGATCAAACAAGCAAAAATCAATTAAAGAATATGTTATGTATCAACTATCAATTTGGAGTAGAGTAGATAGATGGAGAAGAAAAGGATAATTTATATAGAATTAAGAAGATTATAGGCTCAAAATTTTTAATGATGATTAGTATTGAAACACCAACTACTAAAACCTAAAAATATACCCATACACATGAGGAAAACACCAACTATTAAAAACTACCACTTACCCCATTGCCTACCAGGACTCAAACAAATAACCAACTAACACGAAATGAACTATGGCCTACGCTGCAATTCATGTGCGTGGAGGTGGCACGCTTGATTCGTCCTCCCGCATTTGGAGAAGTAGTAGCGTAGGCGCCACATTCGCCCCTGTTTACTAATTTTACTACATTTTCAATGACATTGCGATAATATATACTCAAAAGGAATGAGCAGTTAGAATCTTGTATGATTAGATATATAGAACTTTTATTGCAGCAATTGCTTTCAAAGAGTCCAACCTCCAGATTTACATATGCTTTTATGACAATGACGATCCATGACAGAAAGTCAATAAAGTCAAATGGCTTCTCGGATTACGTGGAAAAGGAAAAAATGAACTTACAGAACTGCTATGCTTGTGATTTTTGGATCTTGGTTAGGGAGACGAATCTTCTCTTGTTCACTGTCAATTTGCTGCTTCTGTGGAACCATGGCAGCACCTGGTTGTGCTTCTTCTTGACCAGGATAAGATCTTGCACTCCCGCAAACAAGTCCTCTAATTGTTGTGGTAAGTTCGGTATCCTTCAATAGGGATTCAATGGTCACGTGAACACCTGAAGGAATAGAACTTTTGATGTTAGAATTACCTAGTTATCATCAACATTGTCGCATATAAAGTTGTTTGGAATCTTGATGAATCCTCACCTGACAGGTATTTTTCATATCTGATGAAGGCGGCGTTTTAATGTGCATTATTTAAGTGATAATGTGAGTTTAAATAATCAGATAACATAACTAGTTGTAATAAAACAAGCCGTAGGAGATAATGTTAGTATGTGCTTTTTGTTTTTTGAAGTTGCAATGAAATTAGATAACCAATTGTGAAAAAACGAGACATGCCTTGATGGACATGCCTGATGTAGCTACGATGACACTGATTATTCACATGAGATGTCGATCGAGTTCCCCAAGCGGGTTGGGCCAAGTTTCCCAGGCCCAACAAGAGATTTTTCCCACCAAATGGCATAATAGGTAATACTATGCAACTAGAACTTTGTCAAACATTTTATGTTGAGAAAAAGGGTTCCACTTACGGAATCGCCAGTAATGCTTAGGATTTGTAGGATCGTTGATTGTCTCCTCTACTGCAGGGCGTGTTGTGTATTCTTCTTTCAATGCTAACAAATCCTGATGAACATTGAATAAATAGCTCAGCTATTTGCAGAAACTGATAGAACTATTGCTACATGTTACAAGGGTGTGTTTGAATGTGTGTTTTAAAACTGATCATGTAATACCAGATAAGCATTGTAATAAAACATGTTGCAAATATAGTGTATGGAGTTCTTCAGCTGCTTGAAGAGTTAAAGTAGTAATAATCATATGATAAGTTGTTTGATTTGGCTTATTCCCATTATTTTAAGAAATTAATGAACCAAATGACAAAAAACATCCTTATATTTGTTAAAATATTTAAAAACTTAACATGACAACTCACTTTTACCAACTATAATAATAGTTCGTTACAAATTATTTCTCAATAGTGTTAAATAAACATTTTTGACTATACCTCCAACATATATCCTTTTCCTGATAGTATCATACAATCATCTATTAGACAATATTATTAGGGTTATTAGTATTGTCTAATCATTCTTAGGAACATAATACCTGTAGAGGGAAAATTGCCCACATCGATGGAGATTCAACATGCTGACGCAACACAAAATACACTATTTCTGGAACACATTGTTTAGGTGGCAGACTGTCAGAGCCAATCATGGTTTTGAAAAACGAACGTCTTCTATCTTCATCTTCTTCCCACCATGCGCGTAAGGTAGAACAATCATGACATGAAGGAGCACACACCTACAACAAGTTCAACAGCTTATGATTTATGATTCATGATTTAGAAGTACAAAATAATAAGAAAGATGATCCAAGAACATACAGTCATGTAGTCGTATTGAGAAGGAATACCAAACTCCAAATCAGCCTCACTTGGCATGCGTTGAATACGTAGTCCTATTAATCCTAACTCCTGCATAACCTGCATTAAGTCATTTCAAAGCATATGTCAAAAGGAATAATATTCAACAAAATGATATTAAAAGCATAATAAAGAAGGCATACTGGATGAACACAAGAAGGAATTAGGCCAAGATCTTCTCCACATGCTAACATATCTGATGAATTTAGAAGTGCAGGCAAAGTCCTCATGGCATTTTGGCGCCAAAGAGTCTCTTGTCGATGGAAATAGTAGTCATAATACAATCTTCTAAGTATGTTCTTGCTGTACAGAAGTAAAAAAAAAATTGAAGTTGGAAAAACAGATAAAGGACTTTTATATGCAACTTACTTGATGTATATATAAGTACCTGTGCTCATCTAAATCCTTGAAACTTGATGTATCTTCTAGGTTAAAACGAGGATAGAAACTTCTAGAATCCTCAGGATCTCTAATAAGCACTATATTCTGTCAAGTGCCAATGGCATTTCTATAATATTAAGTAGATAGAAACAGTAGTACAAAGAATAATATTAAATAAGGAATGGTATGAATGGCACTAATTAAATTCCTTGTATACATAATTTAATATATTACCTGCACAAGATCAAAAAGATCTCGCCTTAATTTTAATTCATTTTCCAACAACAATTTTTTCTCAATTAGTGATTTCAGCTTAGCAGCGATCTTTTTCTCCGTGTTGCAATCATCCTTGAACTGCAATATTGAAGGGTGTTAATACTTAATATAGAGGTGACAAAATGGGTGGAACATCACTTTGGGTATTGGGTCGAAACGGGTCAGTTCGGTTGGGTTCCCCAAAAAGCTGTCTAAAAAAATCTAAATTGGTATGTCACATATGATTAGAATAATATATTTTTCAGTTTTTCATAACAACAAAGTATTTGAATAACATGATTTAGAAGATTAAATGCTATGAAAATACACTTTGGGCGACTTGCAATCCATTTGACTGATTAGAGATCAAACATGACAAATCGCTTCTTTCATAGGTAATTGGGTCAAAGTTTCCACTTCTAGTAGTATATAAGGAATGTAAAGAACAGGTGCAAGGAAACTGTACTACCTCATAATGGCTTTTCTTAGATTCATTCATGAAATAGGACGCTATGACTGTCCATAAAGGTCCAAATTTTTCCTGAAAAAAAAAATCAAATAACTATAATAAATATGGCCCTTTGAATGATATATAGAATCAAATAAGTCAACATTAGAAATAAAGAAACCTGTAAGAACTTTTGCAGGATGTACGGTTTGCTCAATCGATCAAAGTCCCAAATTCCCTCCTTTTCAAGCTCTTCCTATAATTATAAATATTTCTTATTTATATCAAAACAGACATATATCGTTTTATATCAGGCGAAAGGAAAACTGCATCTTAAAATTTACCTGACTGAGTGGGATAGATGGTCTAAATTTACCAACTAGACCTGTCATCGCATGTTCCGGAAGCTCCCAAATTCTAAAGAAACCCAATATATGATCTATCCTGTAGGCTGTGAAATAATTTGCCATCTGTCATCCAAAAAATTGTTCAACAAAGATTCAATTAGCAAACAGACAACATAACTCTATGTAATAATAAATAAGTAAATAAATAAACATCTCAATATGATGTGAGAAACCTGTGATAAACGAGCACGCCACCAAGCATAATTGTCTTTAGACATTTCCTCCCAATTGTAAGTAGGAAACCCCCAATTTTGACCATTTTTATCAAAATAATCTGGTGGGGCCCCTGTAGAGGTGTTCATGCGAAACAGATTCGGATATACCCAAGTATCTACACTGTTTCTATCAACACCTATCGGGAGATCTCCTTTTAATACGACGCCTTTCTCTTTTGCGTATTCTGCTGCTTCTGACAACTAATGATCCCAAAGAAAGTAATAATATTATATTTGTTCTTATTATGCAAATTGTATATTGCAGAAAAGATTCTAGGCGTATAATAACTTACTTGTAAGTGCAAATGGTACTGTATATAATAATGGAAGCATATAATGTCATAATGGAAGCTGTCCTTGGACACGAGCTTTTCAAGCTGATGGAATTATGATATAGATGTTAGAATATCAGCATATAGCAAAAGTTTTTAATTATTTAGTATATTTTGACATAATATCACTGATCTCATGACCACCTTATCTTTTGAAAATTTACTAAATGTGCCCCATTGGCTGTGGTCTGAAGTTTCAAAGAAATCTCGTAAAAAGCAAAAAGCTGCATACGGTTTCAACCATTCCTGTATCATAAAATGAAAACAGATTAACAACATAAAGTCAGAAAAGAAGAAAAAAATTAGGAAACTTCAACACATACCTCATTTTTAGACAAGAAATTCTTGAAGGAGCTAGAATTTAGTATCAAACCCTTCTCCAAATCAAATATCTTCTTGGAAATTGAAAGCTTTGTGATCATAGTAGCCTCATAATCTACATCCTGCAATGAATTAAAATCTGAGAATTTATGTTTAAGGACCTTTTAGTTGAGATTATATAAAAACAGACAAGTGTTACTCCGCAAACATCAGCATAAAGAATGTAACTTTAAAAAAAATAGCAGCTTAACAAGGGTATTACTTAATTCAAGATAAAGAAAAATAACTTCGGTTAGCAGTAAAAGGAATATGGAAGATTTATATGCCAACATTCAAAGTCAATTGTACTGGTCCCATTGTATTCATTTCAAGCTTACTTTTACATAGCATGTGGTGAATGTTTAATTACTTGCCGTTATGTAAGATTGATCTCAAAGATATGAAATTGATATCACACGCAATTAAGACTAGATAACTCCCAATCTTATTACTAAGAAAAATAGCTCAAAAACTTAGTAAGGTGTATCCATACATCATGACTCGATATATGCCAGATTTTATAGGCTGGACTTCAACCACTCCAAACCTATAATAATAAACTAACTTGAGACCCAACCAACTTGTTGGTATCCCATACAATCTGCCAGAAAATGAGAAAAGCAAGTGGGTGGAAGACAAAAAAGTGGGAAGACAAAATGGGTGGAGGACAAAGTTGATAAAGGAGGGAATTAGGCCAACAATCACCCCCCTAATTCCCGAACTGGGATAGAGAGAGGCCTTCCATACCAAGTAACCCACGCATTTCCATGAACTTGACTCGCGCAAGTGCTTTGGTGAGAATATCGGCCCTTTGCTCGTCTCCACTCACTTACTCAATTTCCACCAACTCATTTTCAACGCATTCACGAATAAAATGATATCGTGTATCGATGTGTTTACTCCGACCATGAAACACGGGATTTTTCATTAATGCTATAGCTGATTTATTATCCACCCAAATCACTATCTTTTGCATCTCACCTCCTACGATTTCACCATATAAACTTCGAAGCCAAATCGCTTGACATGCCGCCGAAGTTGCCGCCATAAACTCAGCTTCACAAGATGACAAGGCTACCGTATTTTGTTTTTGAGAACACCATGAAATAGGTGTTTCACCAAAATAAAATATGTGTCCAGTAGTACTTTTACCGTCATCCGTATCGGTATTGTGACTACTATCACTATAGCCTATGATCTTGTGACTTCTTCCCCGTTTGTACCGTAACCCATAACTCGTAGTACCGGCAATATAACGAAGGATTTGCTTAACCGCAACTAGGTGAGAAACCATTGGAGATTGCATATAACGACTCGCAATTCCAACCGCATAAGATAAATCCGGTCTTGTATGTAATAAATAACGTAGACAACCAACTAATCTTCGGTAATTCGTTGGATCAACCGGTTCACCTTTCTTGTCCTTTGATAACTTTAGACCTGGATCCATAGGACATTTAGCCGGATTACACTCGAGCAAGCTTGTTTCTTTTAGAATCTTCTTCGCGTACCCTTCTTGCTTGATTGTAATGCCTTTCTCGGTTTGCTTGACTTCAATACCGAGATAATAAGATAGTAACCCGAGATCGCTCATCTCGAATTTCTCCTTCATTTGCTTCTTAAATTCTTCGATTTTCTTAGTGCACGAGCTTGTCACGATTAAGTCATCTACATAAACACCCGTAATAATTAATTCATTCCCCTCATGTTTAGTGTAAATTGCTTGTTCTTTCGAGCACCGCTTAAAACCAAGAATCTTCAATGTACCATCGAGCTTGAGATTCCAAGCTCGTGGCGCTTGTCGAAGCCCATACAATGCCTTAGTTAACCGGTAGACTTTTTCTTCATGGCCCTTTTTAACGAAGCCTTCCGGTTGACTAACATAAACCACTTCCTTTAAATCACCGTGCAAAAACGCCGATTTGACATCTAAGTGGTGAACTTGCCATCCTTTGCAAGCCGCATGTGCAAGTAACAAACGCACCGTTTCCATTCGAGCCACTGGTGCGAAGACCTCGTCAAAATCAATACCAAATTGTTGAACACATCCTTTCGCGACGAGTCTTGCCTTGTATTTTATGATCTCCCCGGATGCATTACGCTTAACTTTATAAACCCACTTTAAACCGACTGGTTTAATATTACCCGGGAGTTTTGTTAAAGTCCAAGTTTTATTTTTTTCAATGGACTCTAACTCTACTCGCATTGCTTTTTCCCAAAACTTATTTCCTTTAGCTTGAGAATAACTTGTCGGCTCATCTTCTGCTGCGAGTAATAATTCTTCCTGTTCTTCTCGATTTACCCCATCTTGGACATGAAAATCTTTAAATTTTACCGGCATACGTCTCTGTCTCGTCGAACACCGTAGGGGAGTTTCAACCTCAACATGGTCAGCAAAAACAGGCATAGGCTCTCCCGAACCTGCCTCCATTGAGGCTGAACTGGCAGACAAGGCTGCTGCCGACAACGGGCTGCTGTGCGCAGCTGCTGAACTCGCTGAACTGCTGCCAGAAACAGCAATTTGCTGCTGAAACGCAGCAGTGTTTTGCTGCTGAATTACTGTTGCAGATGCGCCTTCTGGAGTGCTTAGGTTAAGGTCTGACTTGGTAGTCGTCTCGGATGAGTGTCCGTCATGATCCGAGTGAAGAACGACTGTAAAGAATTCCGGGTCAGACCTGTTTTGCTTCCATTCCCAGCCACGTTTTTCATCAAATCTAACCGTTCTTCGGATACAAATCTTGTTCTCGACCGGGTCATACATACGAAAAGCTTTACACCCCGGTTCCGAACCAAAATATACCATCGCTCTTCCTCTATCATCAAGTTTATGTTGATCAACTTTGGGTTCCGTCGCAAAACCCACACAACCAAACACGCGCAAAAACTCTAAATTCGGTTTCTTTTTTAATAATGCTTCGTATGGTGTTTTTGTATCAACCGCTTTCGTAGGACTCCGGTTGAGTACATAAACTGAATGTTTAGCTGCTTCACCCCAAAATCTTTGTGGCACCTTGGTTTGCTTTAGCATACACCTCACCATACCTATTACCGTTCGATTGCGTCGTTCAACGACCCCATTTTGTTGTGGCGTATATGGGGCCGTAAGATGTCTTCGGATAGCATTGTTTTCACACCAATCATTGAACTCGGTTGATGTGAACTCACCTCCGCGATCAGTTCTAAACGTGCCAATCTTTAGACTTAAGTCTTTCTCAACCAAAGCTTTAAACCGTTTGAATGTCTCGAACGCTTGATCCTTGGATTTCAAAAGAAAACACCACATATAGCATGAGAAATCATCTACAATTAAGAACATATACCTACAACCTCCTGGTGTAGACGGTGTGATGGGACCACAGAGATCACCATGTAGAAGCTCGAGTGGTCTAGTGGCCCGAAACATGGCTTTGCTCGGATACGGCTTTTGAGTCTGTTTCCCAATCAAACAACAATCACATATGTTTGATGGGTGGTTAATTACTGGCATACCACGAACCATGTTCTTTGACCCAATCTTCCTCATTGAATCAAAGTTAAGATGCCCTAGACGGGCGTGCCAAAGCCAAGAAACATCATCAAGCTTAGAGAGTAAACATACCGGAGAACCAACCACGAGCTTGATTTTATACATCCGGTTAGTTTCACGAAACACCTTCATCATAAGAGTTCGTGCTTTGTCATACACTAGCAAAACATCGTCTTCCATCACGACCTTGCATCCCGTTTCGGTAAGTTGTCCCAAACTAATGATGTTGGAACGAAGGCTCGGAATATAGTAAACTTCCGTTAGTATTCTATGTTCACCGGTTTTAGTTGTGAACAAAATCGAGCCTTTTCCTTCAATTGTAACAAATCATCACCAAAACGTACCTTGCCAGTTACTCGTTCGTTTAGCTCCGAAAAGAATTCTTTGTTCCCTGTCATGTGGTTAGAAGCTCCGTTATCTAAATACCATAAATTCTCCTCCACATGCATGGATTTGAATTTTTTCGGGTTCACATTCTCTTCATTCAAGTATACCGTCTCGCTTGAATTCATCATCATAAACAAGGTTGCATCAGTTTCTTCAGTAAGATTTGATTCTTGTTCTTGCTTCCGTTCTGGACAAGTCGAAGCGTAGTGACCAAACTTGTCACATCTAAAACATTGAATTTCAGACTTATCTTTCTTCGGTTTCTGTCGGTTGTCGTTGTTTCTTTGACCCGAGCCCTTTGACCCACTACCTTTACCATTGTCTCGGTTTTGGTTGGTGTATTGTCCCTGACCCGAACCACGTCCACGACCTCGTCCCCTCCTTCCAGGACCATTACGACCACGACCTCCATTATTGTATTTGTGGTTTGAGGACGATTCCCCTTGAGAAAATAGAAATTGTCCTTGACTACCAGCCGGACCTTTTTCCTCCTTAATTCGTTCCTCGTATGCCTTCAAACGACCTACCACATCATCAAAGGTAATAGTTTTCAAGTCGACCACTTGCTCGATCGAGGCCACCATGTGAATAAACTTTCTCGGTAAGCCATTTAAAAACTTCTTGACTAACTTGGGTTCATCGATCTTACTATCTTAGTACCCAAAGAATCCGCCTTCGATGAAAAACCTGATAATAATGAAGCAAACTCGTCCACCGTGCTTTGTTCCTTCATCTTCACATTTTCAAAGTCAAACATAAGGGTTTGAAGCCGTGCCTCTCGAACCCTATCCGCCCCGAGATTCCGGGTCTTCAACGTATCCCACATCTCCTTAGCCATACTCAGATTTCCGACTTGAAGAATCTGATTTTCCGGAATGGATTGAAACAACAAAGCGATGGCCATGTTGTTTTCTTCACATCAACTGTTGTACCAGGTTCAATTTGTTCCCAAACTCCGTGTACGTTAAAGATAGCTCTCATCCGCATGGCCCATATTGTATAATTTGTTTGAGTCAACATGGGGCACGCGAGTGAGGAAGTAGAAGCACCACCTGGTTCTTTAATTGACCCCGATTGATTACCTTCAGTGTCCGCCATCTTCGATTTCTTCTTCTAAACCAGCAAAGGTGTACTACCTTGATGTTCCAGCCTTTGTACTTGAGTCCGGTTTGCTGCTGTTGCAAATAACTCGAACCCGCCTGGTTCAAGTCTTAAAAAAAACTGATCTGCCTGCTGCTGCTGTTACCCTTCTTGGTTAAACAGAACAGAGAAAAAACAACCCATATCAGCAGACTCGTTGCTTGCTGCTGATCGGATTTACTGCAGGCCCTTGCTGATGTTTCTATCTCACTGGAAACGCTCCTGATTGCTGAAAAGATCAACTTAATCGAAGAGGAACTGAACAAGCTCTGATACCAATTCAAAGATATGAAATTGATATCACACGCAATTAAGACTAGATAACTCCCAATCTTATTACTAAGAAAAATAGCTCAAAAACTTAGTAAGGTGTATCCATACATCATGACTCGATATATGCCAGATTTTATAGGCTGGACTTCAACCACTCCAAACCTATAATAATAAACTAACTTGAGACCCAACCAACTTGTTGGTATCCCATACAATCTGCCAGAAAATGAGAAAAGCAAGTGGGTGGAAGACAAAAAAGTGGGAAGACAAAATGGGTGGAGGATAAAGTTGATAAAGGAGGGAATTAGGCCAACATGATCTTTCAATAATTCCAAAATAAGTACTGTAAAATTAGCTTAAGTGCCTGATGGATTTAAAAATTGCTTTATAAAGATAGATAAAATAAGTTATGGAAATGGAGGAAGAACTACCTTCCTGTCAAGCTCTTTCTTTGCCCTCTGTATCTCTTGCTGCAAAGAAAGAACAGATACACATAAGGGAAATACAATTGCCTTAATTAAACAGTAATATTGTTGACTACAACAAATTCAGAATTATTTTTTAAGTAACATAAGGTTCTTAAACCAACATCATTTTACCCTAATATTCTGTTATAGCTCATAAAATCTTGTGATAGAGATACAACTGATATCCTAGATACTGTATGAACAAGGTAATGGGACCTACATTGATATCATCTGGTATATTTTCTGAAAGTCGCTGGAGTCTGAGGTATAGCGGATGCAATGCAAATACTGAGAGAGAGCTGCATAGCAATAAGGTAGTAATTACCATAATGACTTTTAAGTTCTCACATATAAAAAGTTCCCTAATTTACAATAAGGTGGTAAGGTGGCAAAGAAATAAACCAGAAAATAGCAAATATACAAAAAGGAAACAAAAGTTTGTGTGGTAACTTATAATTTATACTCGTAACATAAATTTACATACCTGTATGGATATGAATCCCACCACATCTTGTGCACAGAAGTATCATTTATAGGCAAAAGCTGAAGTAAATGGAAGCCAGAGTCAACAGCCCAGTCAACAACCAATTTCAAGTCAACAAACTCTCCGACTCCTACATCTTCCTCTGATCTCACTGAAAACATTGGAATTGCAACGCCAGCACCCCGCCATGGCAATTCCTTAATTAAGAACATAGTGAACTGAGCACAAACCATTTTCATACATATGAAAAGGAGTAAAGAACAATCATCTTACTCGCATCATGCCATCTGAAAGCACAACGTAATTTGGTCCACTGACTGAAATGTCAACCGTGACCTCCCGATTTGAACTGTATTCTAGAGAGAAATTTCCATTTTTTCCATATTTACAGTATTTGTATTTTAGAGGAAAAGCAGCCTTTGGTACTACACAGTCCCCTTCCCAGACAGATTCACCAGCAAAATTAAGTTTAAGTCCATCATGAACTTTCCATTTCCCCAGCTCCACTGAACTGCCAATCACATATATCTATAACAAGAACAAGGGCCCCATGGAAGTTAAACATTTATATAAATGTTTGGAGTTTTAATACGAAAAAAGTTAATAATTACCGATGTTCCTTCTGCTATATTTGGACAGCATATTCTGAACTGGACAATAACTGAATCTGAAAGCAGTGGAATTTGTAAGAAGAGACATTCCAGCATCAGATTAATAATATATAAATACTTATCAAACAACTACCATCTTGATCCAGCTTATTCTGAATCATGCCAAGAGGTTTCTCAATAGCCAAACTGCTACTTTTGCGAAAGATGACATTCTTGAATGCACTTTTGAAAGGAAGACTGTCACTACCATTCTGCATTCAAGTATAGTAATACATTAATGAAGTGTCATGACTCATGTGGAAAAAGATTAAGGCATATTGGATTTTAATAATCCAAACTATGACTCATTGGCCTATGATAATCCATACGACCAATATGACCAATGACACTCCTAACTATCACTTCAGTTGCCAAATGCATAATCATCATAGATTAACAATCGATTTACACTTAATTTTCACTTGATTTGACTTGTAAGTTTCCCCATTTCATTCAAATCATCATTGTGAGCAAAATCAAGTGTAAATCTTTGATGATTATGTTACTAGGAATGGCCTTGACAGAAAAAGTGAAAGTTTAGGGGTGTCATTGGTCATATCACCATAATGGATTATCAACGAACGGGTAATAGTTTGAATTATTAAAATCAACTAATCAAGTTTGCCAAAAATTAATTATGTAACAAAATACCATTAAAAACAAAGATTTTACCTGCCAAAGATCATGAAGCTCAATTACCTTCCCATTTTCAACTCCTTCTGGCAACACCAATTTCCTCTTATTCCCACCTTCCCATCTCAATACATTTTTTGCATCATCCACTACATAATAACTATACTCACTTTGAAACCCCGGTGGTACCGTCAAACTCCCACCCCATATCAGTTCATCACCTTCATGAAAAGGGGTCAAAAGAAGACCCTTCTTCACATTTCCAGAACCAAGAACCGGTTCAGACCCACTCACAATCAAACTCTGACCCCATTCAGTATAATAAGGAATTCTAAATCGCACATTCACCGATACCAGAGGCTTGATCTCAGAAAACAACCCCAAGTTCACCATTATCCCCAAATCTGAAACAATCCCAGATGAATTACACAAGATTTCACAGAAGATTTCATAAATTTCATACCCAATAATAAAATTGAGCCATTTTCTTACTAACCATAAGATTAAAAAAGTTAACTTTATTTCAAGAATACACAAATTCGAGCAAATGCGATAATACCCAAATGAAATCTACCGAAATATTACACAACCCAAATGCAATTTCACGAAATGGACCAAAATACACCACGTCTTGCGATACCCATATCACATAAAGATCAAATCAACGGAAAGTGAACAAATTTAACGAAATGTGGAGGAAAATTCAATGAGAACATAATCATAATAGATAATAGGTAAATGAACGATGTACCTTTGCTTGAAGTGAGAGTAACTTAGTGTAGAAGTCGGTGTGGATGAGTATCAGAAAGCCCAATTTTGTGGAAGCAAATGGGTCTTTTGATTAGAGATTTTTTGTGAGAGAGATAAAAAAAACAATCAGAGGGAAATTGACAAGAAGATATTATGGCAAAAGGCAAAAGGTGTTGCTTTCACGAGAGAGTGGGTGTGGGGGCACAACTGAACATTTATGAGGCTCGTGGAGGTTTGAGCTCTGGAGGAAGTCTCATGCTATAAATAAAAAACTGGAGTTTGTATGGAAGAGTGAGGTTATTATATATTATCCTAGCTAATGCAAAATAATAACTTGTTATATCTAAAGATTTTTAGCAACTCATAAACTGATTTAAATTAATTTTGATTGAAATTATTCTAGCAATATTGATATTGGTTCGTATAAACTCTACGATTTTAACTTTTACGATCTAACTTTTAGATTTTGAATTTAGATTTTGAATTTAGGGTTTGTGATAATCAGCAGCTTAGAATTTGATCGATCGAACCCGAAACTAGAATAAAACTCGCAACGAATTTCTTCGAGATACAGATTCACCACTCGAATAGTACTCGCTGGGCAACTCCAATTCGATATCTACGATACAGATACACCACGCAGTACCGAACCAGCCTCCAAGATCACCTCCTAATTCTGCCACAAACTAGGATAGCAATGGAATTACAATCTCTAAAACACAGATATTAATTTTACGAAATCAAAAACTGCCTTTCTATTCATGATTTGCTCATTACATACAGAGAAAGGAAAATATAACCACCCACGTAGCTACAATTAGGGAAGTAAATAACTTCTTAAGAAAAAGTCCAAATAAACAAAAATAAGAAAGAAATTAAAATAACTTGGAATTAATTTAAAATAACTCTTAATACGTATGTAGCAAAACGTGGTGAATGGCTTGCAATCATGGGGTAATTGAGTGGATCAAGCTGACACATGTGTTTCCCAAAGGAGTCGGATCTGGGGGTGGACACGGGTCAGGCACTATCGGGTCTTCAGGAGCCTGCCTATCATCCTCTCCAACTTCAAAAAAGTTTGCCCTCAAACTTGGAATAGGCTCATCAGGATCATAATGTGGCTCAAGGTCAGCAACGTTGAACGTGCTTGCTTCTTTAGGAGTACCAGGTAGTCTGACTTTGTAAGCGTTGTCATTGACCTTTGCCAAAATCTTAAATGGACCATCAGACCTTGGACAAAGCTTGGATCTGCTTCGATCCTTGCGAAAATGAACCCAACGAGATCGCCCGGTTGAAACAGAATACGTTTGTGACCCTTATCACGACGGTATTTTAGAAGCTCATTGGACTTTGTGATTTTATCATGTACGTGCTGATGCAAAGCCTTAATGTCAGCAGCCCGATCACTGGCCGCCTGGTTAAACTTAGTAGACGTATCAAGGACGGCTAAATCAAGTGGGGTCTTTGGATTTAAACCATAAACAACCATAAAAGGACTAACACCAGTAGTTTTGTTAGGAGCCCTATTATAAGCAAATTCAGCTTGTGGCAACAACTCTTCCCATTGTGTCATTTTAGAAGTGATGAGAGCTCGCAGTATTGATCTGAGGGTGCGATTGGTAACCTCCGTCTGCCCATCAGTTTGTGGGTGACTAGAAGTACTGAATTTGAGTTTAGTACCCATTTTTCGCCATAAAGTTATCCAGAAATGGCTAAGAAATTTGACATCGCGATCGCTAACCATTGAACGTGGAATTCCATGGAGTCGAACGATCTCCTAGAAATAGATGTTAGCGACTTGCACAGCATCATATGTAGTATGACAAACGATGAAATGAGCCATTTTTGAGAATCGATCTACCACAACCATAATGGAGTCCTTTTGGCGATGAGTGCGGGGCAAACCGATGATAAAATCAAGACTGATGTCTTCCCATGGTGCAACAGGTACAGGCAAGGGCAAGTATAATCCATGGGGAAAAGAGTGACCTTTAGCTCGGTGGCACGGTAAACATCGACGGACAAAATGCTCCACATCTCGAGCCATCTTAGGCCAAAAAAAAATGATTCTGCAGCATGGTAAGGGTCTTGTCTATGCCCGAGTGGCCAGCTAAACCACCTTCATGGGTTTCTTTGATTAACATTATACGAATACTATATCGAGGAATACATATGCGCTGTCCGCAGAAAAGAAAACCATTAGACAAATGATATTTACCAGTAGCATGGTTTTGCCAGTTAGCAAATAGCTCCCCGAAATCAGGATCAGAACAATAGCCATGCTTGAGGAGTTCGAGACCAATAATCTTTGGCTGTAAGGAACTCATTAAAGCGTACTTACGAGATAAAGCATCAGCCCCCTTGTTTAGTTTCCCTGATTTGTGCTTAATAGTGAAAGTAAAGGCCTGTAAATATTCCACCCATTTGGCATGTCGAGGTTGTAACTTGTGCTGGCCCTGAATGTACTTAATTGCTTCATGATCGGAATGCAATATAAACTCCTTAGATATCAGATAATGCTGCCAATGATCTAAGGCCCTGATGATTGCATAGAATTCTTTGTCATAAGTAGAATATCGCCGTTTCGCATCATTAAGTTTTTCGCTAAAGTAGGCGATTGGGCGTCCCAACTGAGATAGAACAGCCCCAATTCCCACTCCGGAAGCATCACATTCAACCTCGAAAACTTCATCAAAACACGGTAGTGCCAACACACGAGTAGAAGATAATTGTTTCTTGAGTTCTTCGAATGCAGCCAGTGCTCGAGGGTTCCAAACAAACTGCTTAAGCTTGGTGATTTCAGTCATGGGTACCAAAAGAGTGCTAAATTCTTTACAAAGCGCCGGTAAAAAGAGGCCAAACCATGGAAGCTACGAACTTGTTGAATAGTTTGAGGAACCGGCCAATCCCGAATTGCTTGAACCTTCCTTTCATCAACCTGAATACCATGAGCAGAAACTACATATCCAAGAAAGGTTACTTGAGCAGTAAAAAAATCACACTTTTCTAAGTTTCCATAGAGCTTGTCACGTGCTAGTACTTCAAACAATTGTTGGAGGTGTGATTGGTGGTCCATTTTGGTTTTACTGAAAACCAATATGTCATTGAAGTATACAACAATAAATCTGCCCAGAAAAGGTTTTAATACCTGATTCATCAATCGCATGAAGGTACTCGGTGCATTCGATAAACCGAAAGGCATAACTAACCATTCATATAGCCCTTCCTTCGTCTTAAAAGCTGTCTTCCACTCATCTCCTTCATAAATTCTAATCTGATGATAACCACTTCTCAAATCAACTTTTGAAAATACCGTGGCACCATGCAATTCATCCAAGAGATCATTCAACCGAGGAATGGGGAACCGGTACTTGATAGTGATCTTGTTGATTGATCTACTATCCATACACATTCGCCACTCGCCATTCTTCTTGGGCACTAGAATGGTGGGAACTGCACACGGGCTGAGTGACACACGTATAAGTCCCTTTTGCAGCACCCATCAATTTGCTTCCTCATTTCTTCTGTTTCTTGGGGGTTGGAGCGGTATGCAGGTTTGTTGGGTAGTATGGATCCTGGAATGAAATCGATTTTATGTTGAATGGTGCGTAGTGGAGGTAAACTAGAAGGGATTTCAGCAGGAAATACTTGATTGTAAGTCTGTAACAGAGGTTGGACATAAGGGTGTGGTTCGGTTGGTGGGTTGGATTCTTCTTCATCAAGCCCCATGAGCAGGAAGTCCTTGAAAGAATAGTATTCTTGTTGTTCAGCCTTCAACAGTGTACTTAAGGACTGGGTGGTTTTAGTGGAAGAGGTGGATGGTGACATTGGGGTGAGTACGATGCGACGGTCATTGTGGTTAAAGGAGTAAGTGTTTTGGTAGCCATCATGCATAACCCGACGATCAAATAACCAAGGGCGACCCAAAAGTACATGACAAGCATCCATAGGAATGACATCGCACCAAATCTCGTCCATGTACGACCTGCCAATGCTTAAAGATAAAAGAATCCGATGAGAGACACGTATTCCTTTACCTTGGTTCAGCCACTGAATCACATAAGGAGATGGATGGGGTTGGGTGTTCAGATTTAATTTGGAGACCAAGGTGTGAGAAGCGACATTAGTACAACTGCCTCCATCAATAATCACGGTACAAACCTTTTGATTTATAGTACAACGCGTGTGAAAATGGCCTCTCGTTGTAAGTTTTCACTTTGATCAGGTGTGTTGCTAAGTGCTCGTCGAATAACGAGACATGCCCCTTCATCAGGTCCAACAACTTCCTCAATAATAGATTCAGCAACTTCAACCGAATCCACTGTTGTGTCAACTGCGAAAGAATTATCTACCCCCGTGTACTCAGCTAAAGTAATCACCTTCTTGTTTGGACACTCGGAAGCAATATGCCCCAATCCCTGGCATCGAAAACATCTTCGCGGAACTCGGGTAGGCGTTGCAGAATTTTCAGGTAAGGTGGGAGTTTTGTTGGTTGGTGTTGCTCTGGGTTGGGTTGGGTTTTTGGTAAAGGTTCTTCCAGTTTCAAACTTTCCCTTGCTTCATTGCTGATTATCTACCTTATGGGCTAACAGGGTCAATTCATCAAGGGTGGAGTAAGGGTACAACTCCACAATGTTAGCAACACGGGTATCTAATCCCCCTAAATATCATACTAGAGTTTATGGGTCATCCTCCGGTAAATCACACTTCATAAGCAAGTACTCGAAATCCCGTGAGTACTCCTCCGCGGGTCGTAGATTCTGTTTAAGATGGTGCAATTGAGAAAAACTTGCTTGAATGTAGTATGAGGGCATAAACTTTTCTTTCAACAATCGTTTCATCTTTGACCATTCTTTCACCTTCTTCTTTCCCAACCGCTCTCGTTTAGTGCACGTATTAGCCCACCATGTTGATGCATACTTTCTCAATTTCATGGCCACAATTTTCACCTTGTTCTCCTCAGATGTTTCTTTGTAATCAAAGGCATATTCCACTGTTCTCAACCATTCTACAAACTCGTCAGGGTCGAGTCTTCCATCATACTCAGGAATTTCAACCTTAATACCATTGGAATGCCACTGTCCAAACCCTTTGGGTTGGACCCCTGACCCACCGGTTTCATTATCATCTTCATCTCGACGGTTAACAGAGAGTTCAAGGATCTGCTCTTCCATAATCTTCATCCTTTCAGCCATCGCCTTTTTGTCAGCTTCAAGGGTTTCAAGAGCTTTCTTCAAATCAGCGAACTTCGGATAACCTGGCTCTGATACCAAATGATAATCAACAGCTTAGAATTTGATCGATCGAACCCGAAACTAGAATAAAACTCGCAACGAATTTCTTCGAGATACGGATTCACCACTCGAATAGTACTCGCTGGGCAACTCCAATTCGATATCTACGATAGAGATACACCACACAGTACCGAACCAGCCTCCAAGATCACCTCCTAATTCTGCCACAAATTAGGATAGCAATGGAATTACAATCTCTAAAACACAGAGATTAATTTTACGAAATCAAAAACTGCCTTTCTATTCATGATTTGCTCATTACATACAGAGAAAGGAAAATATAACCACCCACGTAGCTACAATTAGGGAAGTAAATAACTTCTTAAGAAAAAGTCCAAATAAACGAAAATAAGAAAGAAATTAAAATAACTTGGAATTAATTTAAAATAACTCTTAATACGTATGTAGCAAAACGTGGTGAATGGCTTGCAATCATGGGGTAATTGAGTGGATCAAGCTGACACATGTGTTTCCCAAAGGAGTCGGATCTGGGGGTGGACACGGGTCAGGCACTATCGGGTCTTCAGGAGCCTGCCTATCAGTTTGGCAAACCAACTTGTCGAATTTATGATCTTAGCTTTTAGGTTTTAGATTTTAGGGTTTAGATCTAAGGTTTGATTTTAAGTAAGGATTTAAAGTTTGAAGAGTCGGTTCCAACACAACTGAAATGAATTAAATGCGAGTTCGTTTAACATTTCTTTAAGCTTTTTAGCCTAACATCATTTTCAAAATAACCAATGGCGGAGTTGAACATCCCCGGAGGGGGAGCGGGGGCGAAACTAATTTTTTTATATGGAGCGAACTCGATATTTATATAAAAATTTATACTACCGGACCAAAAATTACACTAACCGATTAAAATTTAACACTATCGATGAAAAAAATAGGGAGGGCGACCCCCCTTCATTATCCTTCGCCATTGAAAATAACTGCACCCTTAAAAAAGATGTATGAAAAGAAAATAATATGGAATAATCATATGTATGTAAACAAAATTCTCTTAACTTCCTTTCAAGTTGGAGCATAGAGATCTTGAATGCCTAACTTGTCAACTAAAGTGTGATTGTTGTATACCCAAAAGCTTGGTAAGAACATTGGCGATTTGTATCTTCATGTCAATTGGCATGGATTCGTCTTCCTTTAAACGTTCTTTAACAAAGTGACAATTTATCTCAACATACTTAATGTAAGGCCCCGTTCCCGGGCACCTCACAGTTGGTCGTTCACAGCATAAACATTCATATATTATAAATCAAAGCAGCGGAATTAATTTTAACAAAAACCCATTCATTCATTTTAATCACTGTTGCTAAGCAATACATTCTAATTCATAAGTCACAAAATAATTAGTTGCATGAATTACAAAACAACAGTGTTATCAAAACATAAATGGGTGTCAGTCTTGCCCGCCAAGTAGCCATCCCCGTGTGCCACCCTCAGCAACCTGTTATCTGCCAACTGGAAAATACATAAAAGTCAGCGTTGCTGAGTGAGTTCTAGTTTTGTAATAAAACATACTTTTCATTCGTTAAACCTTTCTTTACTTATATGCGGTCACACAAGTACGTACACACAGATAATATTATTATTATCTTCTTTTTTTCATTCATTCATTAGCTTTCGTTCGTATACTGTTCATCGTTAACATTCACTTTCTTTCTTTTGTTCGTGCGTCTCTTACATACATTCATACATGACAGACACAGCACTGGAACACGTGACAAAAATCCCCTACGAGTCAATCACAGGGATTGAACTCCATCCGAGTCTGTTACGACACAAAGTCGCTCACCTCATAACTATGCTTGGCTTTATGCCACACCCCCAAAGTTAAACATAACTCGGGTAACAACACCCCCACCAATGTGGGTTCCAATACCCCCACTGAAGTGAGCAACTACACCCCCACCGAAATGGGTAACTACACCCCCACCAAAATAGGTAACTACACCCCCACCGAAATGGGTAACTACACCCCCACCAAAATGGGTAACTACACCCCCACCTAAGTGGGTAACTGTGACATACTACACCCCCAACTATGTGGGTAACTACTATACACCATGTACCACACCGAAGGTCAGTCACAAGACTGGAACCCCTACGTGCACCCTTAAAGATTAGCTGAACTACACACGGCTGAGCTTGAGGCATTTAGAGCCGTGCACTTTGGTACACTTCACTTGCGAGTCTCTCACGTTTTCATTCGTTCATTTATGATGCATTCATTCATTACATCCCTCTTTTATTATATTTCGCTTTACATTTCATTTCTCATTATCATTAATATTTTACTTATTAATGATTATGCTCTTCGTTAAATCTTAGTCATTCTTCGTCATGCCAGTACATACTCAACAATATTAAAATAATAATAATATTGTTAATAATAATAAAATACTGATAATAAAATCAGTAGTAATAAGGGTCAATCATTTATCATCATTACATGCATAAAAACATCATCATAATTAACCCTAGTCATTAATCATGCGAAACCCTACTGCACAAACTCCAAGAAAATTCTGTTAAAAATTCTAAGTGTTTGGGCGTATGAGCCCTGTTCAGTCGTATGAGCCCTGCTCAGTCGTATGAGCCCTGCTCAGTCGTATGAGCCCTGCTCAGTCGTTTCATTTCCCCAGACTTGAAATTTCTACTGGTCATACGACTACTGTTCAGTCGTATAACCCCACACTTAGAAAATTTCTAATGGTCATACGACCACTATTCAGTCATATTACCCCACACTTAGAATATTTCTAATGGTCATACGACCACTATTCAGTCATATTACCCCACACTTAGAATATTTCTAATGGTCATACGACCACTATTCAGTCGTATAACCCCACACTTAGAAAATTTCTAATGGTCATACGACCACTGTTCAGTCATATGACTCTTAAAATATTTCTAAGGCAAATTTCATGGGTCGTATAAGCACTATTTAGACATATCACCTTGTACTTGGTTTTCTAAGTCACAATTTCAGACATATGACCACTATTTGGTTTTCTTAGTCGTATTAGCAGCCTAATCAGGTATCTAATTCATATCCCAGTCCCCAAACGCCATAATACTTAGTTCTAAACATGTACATACAATACTAAGCATGAATCATAACATAAATCACTAACATACATACACATGCACATACGGGCATCATTCATAATAAGTGTAAACATTTTTACATGTATTTCCAGCCCCAAAAGTTTGTAAAAACATGTGAAACACGGGGTCTAGAACTCACCTTTGCTGCTTCCAATCTTAACACTCTTCACCCGAGCTTCTTCAAACGATTCCAACACTTAGAAGCCTTCTAAACACACACTTGAACACATACAAACACATGTAAGCATATAACCGAGGCTAAGGTTAGCCAAGAACAACTAAACTTCACGAATTCTTACCTTGAATTCGAATTTTGCTTGAATTTCCTTCTCAAACCCGAAGCTTCTGTCTTCTTTCTCTCTCTAAAAATCGAACAAAGATATTGTGCAGTGAGTATGGGCGACCATACTGCCTTTTACACCAACTTTTAAGATTTTTATCATATTTAACACTTTTGGTCCCTCAACCTTGGGGTTTGACTTCTTTTTCCTCCCTTTTCTTTCTCTTTATTCTTTTATTTCTTTTTAATAAGAATTACGGGTGTTACAAGTCCACCCCCCTTATATAGGTTTCGTCCCCGAAACCTGTTATTCCTCAAACGGATGTGGGTAATGTTGTCTCATTTCCTCTTCAGTCTCCCACGTAGACTCGGATCCCTTCCTGTGCTTCCACTGTACACGCACCAGAGGAACCACTTTATTCCTTAACCTCTTCTCCTTACGATCAATGATTGCCACTGGTTGCTCCACGTAATTGAGCCGTTCGTCTACTTCAATATCCTCCAGTGGAACGATCATATCTTCATCAGCTAAGCACTTCCTCAGATGAGATACGTGGAAGGTCGGGTGAATTCCACTTAACTCATCCGGTAGCTCCATCCTATAGGCCACCTCTTCCTACCCGAGCAATGATTCGGAAAGGCCTATATACCACGGGCTCAACTTGCCCCGCTTTCTGAACCGAACGATACCCTTCCAAGATGAGACCTTCAACCTAACCCGATTCCCCACCTGGAATTCAATCGGTATGCGTTGTTTATCAGCATGCGACTTTTGTCTGTGTCTGACTACCTTTGTCAACGCTTCGATCCTTTTGAGCTTCTCAGTCGTAGTCTCGATCATCTTAAACTGTCACCGTGACCCCGTCAGGCGCTGTCAACCATATCATTCTCCTGCGACACCCAATGTTCGCTTCGAAGTCCGCTGACCAATCCCTCCCGAGAACCAAATCGAAGGGCGTATCTATATCCCTATTTCTAACGGGTAACATAGCAATGCTAGTAGCAGGAATAAAACTTTTACTAGCGCTAGAATCAAACGACACAAAAACTAAAGGTTGATTTACTAGAAACGTACCTGATACGACATCGGGGGCCGTCCTATCTTCCTCCGATCTTCATCACTCCCGAACCTTCCGTTCTCGGCTTCTTGCAATCCCTGCTCATGTGACCTTCCTCCCCACAAGAATAACACCTCCCCATATCGCAGTTCTTCGCCACATGTCCGGTCCTTCCACAACGGAAACAGACATTGGTCCCCAATCTACATTCCCCAGGGTGCTTGTGTCCACACTTGTCACACCTTCCCGACCCCGTCTCAGTTATGACCACACGCTGATCATCCACCCGTGCACCTTTGTTACTTGGAGCGACTTCGCCACGTCCCAATCGCTTCCCGTTCCAATCCCGATCACCTTCTCCTTTCTTGCTAGCTTCTGTCACCACCATCGACCTTTCATCGTATAACCTTCCCGCCAAATCCACCGCCGACCTAAACGTACTTGGTCGAGCAGCGATCATGTGCCTGCGAATATCCGCTGGCAAACCCTGAATGTACCGCTTTATCTTTCGGGATAGAGGAGTCACCTGATCCGGCACCAGACGGGCCATCTCGTTAAACTTTGTAGTGTACTGCTGGTGTGTCATCGTTCCCGCCTCCAGCTGTAGGAACTCCCTCTCGATCCTGTCGAGTTCCCTATGTGGGCAGAACTCCTCCATCACCAGTTGTTTCAGCTCCTTCCATCGCATCTTACCGATGGCTCTAGTACCCTCAGCTTGGACAATATTGTCCCACCAACACAATGCCGAGTCGGCAAAAGAGTGAGTCGCAAACTTCACCTTTTGGTCTTCGCGACACTCGCTGATCTCGAGTACCGCTTCCATCTCCCTTACCCACCGATGGGCGGCAGCAGCATTGCCATTTCCATCAAAAGTCGAGGGCTTGCACCTCTGAAATGCCCCGTAACTGCACCCCTTAGTCGTCACCCCTACTACATCATCCCTTCCTCATCAGATACTACAATCTCAGGATCCGGTCGTTCCTCTTCTCCCTTGCTTTCCTTTCCAGTCGACCCTCTCCTGTCCTCCTTCTCCTTCCTCTCCTCGTTCCTCATAGCTCGAATAACATCGGTCACTACAGATGGCATAACTGCCTGTAGGACCTGGTGTACCTCATCAGCAATCGCCTCCCTAGCTGAGGCATTCAGACTAGCATTCTCAGTTTCTTCATTCCGGTCAGGAACATCGGGGTTCACAGGAGTCGTCTTAGGAGATTTAGCACTGCTCCTAGTCGTACGCGGACGACTTCTACCTCTAGCAGACTTAGAAGGTTTCTTCCCAGCCATTTTCCTATGCGCTATAAGATTCAAACACTAAAACAGTCATTCAAGGAACAGCTCAGTTTATGTCAAGTATAGTAAGTCCCTAATTACAGTGGCCAGTTGTGATTAGCCACTTACTTTACTCTTCACACCCCAAGCACTCCCTATCCTGACTACATCAGCATCTAAATCTACTAAGAACACATAAATCACATAGCACACGTACATAATACTGATTAACTTTTTAAGAAAAACAATACCTGATGGCACATGGCTACTCGGGCTGACATCCCTTTTTCCGTCCCATTCTCAGTTTAAGTTAAGGTTTATTTTGAAAATTTACCCGTTTCACTTAAACTTTAGCTCTGATACCAACTTGTAAGGCCCCGTTCCCGGGCACCTCACAGTTGGTCGTTCACAGCATAAACATTCATATATTATAAATCAAAGCAGCGGAATTAATTTTAACAAAAACCCATTCATTCATTTTAATCACTGTTGCTAAGCAATACATTCTAATTAAACAACAGTGTTATCAAAACATAAATGGGTGTCAGTCTTGCCCGCCAAGTAGCCATCCCCGTGTGCCACCCTCAGCAACCTGTTATCTGCCAACTGGAAAATACATAAAAGTCAGCGTTGCTGAGTGAGTTCTAGTTTTGTAATAAAACATACATTTCATTCGTTAAACCTTTCTTTACTTATATGCGGTCACACAAGTACGTACACACAGATAATATTATTATTATCTTCTTTTTTTCATTCATTCATTATCTTTCGTTCGTATACTGTTCATCGTTAACATTCACTTTCTTTCTTTTGTTCGTGCGTCTCTTACATACATTCATACATGACAGACACAGCACTGGAACACGCGACAAAAATCCCCTACGAGTCAATCACAGGATTGAACTCCATCCGAGTCTGTTGCGACACAAAGTCGATCACCTCATAACTATGCTTGGCTTTATGCCACACCCCCAAAGTTAAACATAACTCAGGTAACAACACCCCCACCAATGTGGGTTCCAATACCCCCACTGAAGTGAGCAACTACACCCCCACCGAAATGGGTAACTACACCCCCACCAAAATAGGTAACTACACCCCCACCGAAATGGGTAACTACACCCCCACCAAAATGGGTAACTACACCCCCACCTAAGTGGGTAACTGTGACATACTACACCCCAACTATGTGGGTAACTACTATACACCATGTACCACACCGAAGGTCAGTCACAAGACTGGAACCCCTACGTGCACCCTTAAAGATTAGCTGAACTACACACGGCTGAGCTTGAGGCATTTAGAGCCGTGCACTTTGGTACACTTCACTTGCGAGTCTCTCACGTTTTCATTCGTTCATTTATGATGCATTCATTCATTACATCCCTCTTTTATTATATTTCGCTTTACGTTTCATTTCTCATTATCATTAATATTTTACTTATTAATGATTATGCTCTTCGTTAAATCTTAGTCATTCTTCGTCATGCCAGTACATACTCAACAATATTAAAATAATAATAATATTGTTAATAATAATAAAATACTGATAATAAAATCAGTAGTAATAAGGGTCAATCATTTATCATCATTACATGCATAAAAACATCATCATAATTAACCCTAGTCATTAATCATGCGAAACCCTACTGCACAAACTCCAAGAAAATTCTGTTAAAAATTCTAAGTGTTTGGGCGTATGAGCCCTGTTCAGTCGTATGAGCCCTGCTCAGTCGTATGAGCCCTGCTCAGTCGTATGAGCCCTGCTCAGTCGTTTCATTTCCCCAGACTTGAAATTTCTACTGGTCATACGACTACTGTTCAGTCGTATAACCCCACACTTAGAAAATTTCTAATGGTCATACGACCACTATTCAGTCATATTACCCCACACTTAGAATATTTCTTATGGTCATACGACCACTATTCAGTCATATTACCCCACACTTAGAATATTTCTAATGGTCATACGACCACTATTCAGTCGTATAACCCCACACTTAGAAAATTTCTAATGGTCATACGACCACTGTTCAGTCATATGACTCTTAAAATATTTCTAAGGCAAATTTCATGGGTCGTATAAGCCCTATTTAGACATATCACCTTGTACTTAGTTTTCTAAGTCACAATTTTAGACATATGACCACTATTTGGTTTTCTTAGTCGTATTAGCAGCCTAATCAGGTATCTAATTCATATCCCAGTCCCCAAACACCATAATACTTAGTTCTAAACATGTACATACAATACTAAGCATGAATCATAACATAAATCACTAACATACATACACATGCACATACGGGCATCATTCATAATAAGTGTAAACATTTTTACATGTATTTCCAGCCCCAAAAGTTTGTAAAAACATGTGAAACACGGGGTCTAGAACTCACCTTTGCTGCTTCCAATCTTAACACTCTTCACCCGAGCTTCTTCAAACGATTCCAACACTTAGAAGCCTTCTAAACACACACTTGAACACATACAAACACATGTAAGCATATAACCGAGGCTAAGGTTAGCCAAGAACAACTAAACTTCACGAATTCTTACCTTGAATTCGAATTTTGCTTGAATTTCCTTCTCAAACCCGAAGCTTCTGTCTTCTTTCTCTCTCTAAAAATCGAACAAAGATATTGTGCAGTGAGTATGGGCGACCATACTGCCTTTTACACCAACTTTTAAGATTTTTATCATATTTAACACTTTTGGTCCCTCAACCTTGGGGTTTGACTTTCTTTTTCCTCCTTTTTCTTTCTCTTTATTCTTTTATTTCTTTTTAATAAGAATTACGGGTGTTACACTTAGTTTGCTTATATAACATCGGTTGTTGCCTATGTGACGGGTCGCTTGGTTATCACAAAACAATTGTGTTTAGGAGGCATCCCAAGTTCCTTTAAAAGCCACCTCATTCGCAAAATCTCGCTAATCATAGTCGTCATCGCTTAGTAGTCGGCATCAGGTGAAGACTGTGAATAACCACTTGTTTCTTTAATTTCCACAATATAGGGGCTCCTTCTAATAATACTATATGACTAGATCTTGATCTTTTGGTGAAGGGACGCCCAAGTCAATTAGAGTCACAATAGGTTGTGTGATCAGTACCTCCTTGGTGTGTGTAAAGTATATATATTTTAAATAAGGATTTTTCACACAATTTGAGTTTAGTTTTAGGAAATGATCATCACTCTTAAACCAACTACACACAATAGGCAAGTGCACCTATCGCATAATAGTATAGTTTTAGGTAAGAACCGAGTATCGATCCGTGGGCACAATGGCTCCCAATACTAAATCATCATCACTATTTAACCGATCAATTGAGTTTGGATTTGTGAGTATTATAGTTAACTAAAACGATTAACAAATTAAACTAGTAAATTAAGAAAGTAAAGATGAAGATACACAATCAATTAAATATACCACTTGGACTTTGATTCCACTTAGCATAGAATTAACAACTAGCACAAATTCGAGGTGAGACCATTTCTTACACATGAAACATGGAAGTAGCCTGAACCCCCGTCAAGGATATCTAAACATATAACCATTCGGAAAGCTAGAACGATAAACACACAATAGCCACCTAAAGTTATGCCATGAAGAACTAATGATATAATTATATCGATGTTAAAGATGAATTAGACTCCCGTTAAGGTTACCTAATTCCACAAATCTTTGGAAAGTTAACATGATAAACACATGATAACCACCTAAACTTGGAAAAAATAGACAAAACTTTAATTACTCTTCAACTCATAAACTTCATACCACGATTACAAAACAATTCATAACCAATGACAAGAGATATTTATGACATACACTATGGTTTTCTCAAACATAAGCATAAGGATGCACATTTAACCAATTCTACTAAATCTTCAACCTTCATTCACCATTCCTAGTCAAATGTCACAAGATTACATACAAAATATGCAATTATATGCATAAGTCTTGCAAGAACATGAAGTTTTCCAACATAACATGCTTACAACACCCACAAGGTTGAACATTTCATCAAATTAGAACAAACACACATAATCATTGAAGAATAATCAAGTTTCATCATAGCATAAACATAAACATCACCAAGAATCATGTACAAGTTGTTAAATCATGCTAAGTTTCGTCAAATCCAAGTTATAATAAGAGTTTAGCCCATAAGGCTTACAAAAGACACACCTAAACTTAAGAACATGGAAGAACTCATAGTAGATCTAGAGGAATTCAAACCAATTTTGAGGGGAAATGGGTGGATGATGTTAGATTCTTCTTGAAAGTGTGAAATCTTCAATCTTGACCTTCAAATCTTCCAAAAACTCTTAAGAAATGTTCAAAGACACCTAAAGGGTTTTGGGAGGCTAGGGTTTTGAAAGAAATGAAAGTTCTTTTTGGAAATGAGGTGTGCTAGGGTTATAAACCCGTTTTCTGCCCGAATATGGCCATATCTGAAGTGATATGACCATATTCGGCATCAAAAATAGACTATTTGGAATTTGACAGTTTATATGACCATATTCAGCTTCAATATGATCATATCAGAAGCATTTTTCCTCTTGAACCTCTTCAAATCTTGAACTTTCTTCACAAAAATCACCGAGCTTCATCCGAAACCTACAAGATTCAAATAAAACACAAATAAGTGTCTAAATATTGAATTTTGTAACAAAAATGACTTAAAATGCAAAGAAATACATATTAAAAACATGTATATTTATTATCATATCAAACATCCCCACACTTGAATTTTGTTTGTCCTCAAGCAAACTCTCATGCAACCATTTAATAAAAGAAGTCCCATTGACATAAAAGATGGTGAGAGACAAACCATTTGTTACATGAAGATCCAAACTCATAATTGACTATCAAACATGGCACACTCATAAGAAGAAACCGAGTGTTTTAAGCTTGCTCTTTCAGAAATGTTCAAATGAGCATCACCTGCCTACGAAGTTTCTTTTATGCATGAGTATAAACCGCTCACAAAAATCACTCAACACTCGGTTATTTGTATGTATAAGTGTATAAGTGAATCACTCAATGCCAACCAATGATACAAACATAGTAATAAGCTTGCAAAGGGGTCAAATCTCCACCAATTAACATAAGAGAATGCATAAAGCGAGAGGACTTTTAACGGGTTGTAACGGGGCTTGGGTCAAAAGGGTATGGAATTTTTGGTAAAAGCGGTTAAACGGATAAAAATTCCGGAAGTCTAGATGCTAAGTATGATATATTACGCTAATATGTACACACGATTTAATATAACTAAACTAATACAAATCTACTAAACGTGAGATATGCATGAAAATTGTTCTTTCTTATGCATCAAATAACTCACATTTATTTATTCCTATTCTAGACAACATAATATAACATTTTTTCTCAGTTTTTTTTTCAATTTTTTTTTGTTTTTCTTTTTCTCTCTTTTTTTCATATTTTTCTTTTTCTCTTTTTCTTTTTTTTTTCTTTTTTTGAACAATGGACGTCTAATTAAAACTAGTAAGCATTAAACAAATTCGATGCTAAAATTTAGACAACTAGAAATAACCGGAATTTTATCACAAGGGTTAAAAGATAAAAATGGCTAATTTGGCTAAGTAGCTAATGATGTGGGTAATAACAAAGAAAAAATGGAAAATGGTTCAACATGGTGACTAATGGTAACAATTGGGTGAAATGTAAGAGAAAGAGAAAGAAAAAAAATGGCTTATACGGTGGGTATTCCTAACACCTCTGTCATTTTCATGCAAAAACTCAGTTTATGGTCTTGAAATGCATATCCTAAGCAAGTTCTTACGTGGATGCACATTTGGCACACCCAAGAATCAACAAACATGTAAGCAAACACTAAATCATATGATTTCATGTGATAGAGGCACAAATAAGCTTACGGAAATGGAGGGATAAAGGTAAAGTTCAAACTCATGCATAAATATCACATTTTCAACTTGCAATGCTCACTGAACATCTGAACACTTTATCATAATGCACTTGGTTTCTCTTAGTTCTGTGATTTAACAATTCAATCATGGTTTAAGATCTAAAAGAAATATAAATGGATGTCATTTATTCAACTTTTTGAAAAATTTTTGTCAAAAATGGGATTGTTTTAAGGTGCAATGAGATATACGTAAAAGACTTGCAAAAGTTCACAAAAACCCAAACATCCCCACACTTGAAACATACATTGTCCTCAATGTATCAATACATGTAATGTAATGTAAGAAACAAATGGGAAGAGGGGGGGGGGGGAAAGAAGGTGAAACAGAAAACTCCCCTGATGAAATCCAAGAAAAGAGGCCCAACAAAATCTCAAACGTCCGCTAAGCAAATCATCACCCTCAATATTCCACGAAAACTAGCAATAACAACACTTCAAGAACAAAGAAATAAGTTTAGCAAAACAAAGAAAAAACAACATAAATAAACAGTACATAAAGTAAACGAACATAAGGAAATGACAACACAAATACGTTATGAGTATGTACAACCAAAATACCAAAATGTACAACTCAAACGCAAAAGGAACCACAAAAGAAGATGTGAGGTCGTCAGACTAGTCCTCCATCACATCTGCATCATCTGATGGACCATGTTGCTGCTCTGTTTGCTCGGGCGGTAGAGGTTGGGAAGTTGGTATAGGAAAAGGAGGAGGAGGAAGACCAAACTCATTTTCAGCAGCCCACTTTGTTATAACCTGCATTATCTAATGCACCCCGGCACGAATATGAGCTAAATCAGAAGAGTTATCAACGGGTGGTGGAAGAGGTGGTCGGGCGGCTCCCTCGCCATCAATGAGTGCTATCGGAGGAACCTCTGCATTCTCAATGCAAGTCGATGTACCTATGTTCGTATTCAGGGGAAACCATCTTTTCTCCTCGGAGTCTAACCAATACCATCCATCTGCGGACTCATATGCAGCGAGTCTCGTGTTGATCAGCATTGATTTATGGATGAGTTTCGTTTGGTGAGAACAAGATATTCCAACGAGGTGAGCAGCATCCAGGAGATGTAGAGATGAAGCAAGTTGAGTGATGAACGCTCCTCCACAGATTGGGCTACTATGCTTTCTACCGGAACATTTTGAGAAAAACATGGCGAGAGCGTATGCCAAGTTACATGGCTGCTTCCGGATAAGGCAATATAGAAAAAACATGTCATTTTTAGTGACAACACCCGTGCTTGAACCTCGTCCAGAAATAGTGCCCGAAAGTGCTCGATGAAAGTAGCGATGAAGGGGGTCTCGCATTTGGGTGCTTTTACTTGATGTAGAATTGTATTCTCCCGAACCGATCTCAGCCCATAACGCGACTAGGTTATCAGTTGATGTCGACTTCAAACCCTGTTTAAAGATGTTCCTACTAGTCTCATTACGGGTGTAAAGACCCATCATCACTCCGAGATCTGCACAGACATTGTATGTTTTCGACCACCAAGTTGGAATTGAATGTTACTTGCGTCCTTGAGATTTTTGGTCTTACGATCAAACTGATAAGTCGAACAAAATTCCAACACAAGCACACGGTATTGATGATGTTTAAATCAAACAGACGTTTCCAAGGACGGGGGAGAAGTGCATTAACACGGTTGGTTTCACCCAAAGCATCCAAAGCTTTCTAATCGATAGTGTGAGCCGCTATTAGTTCCTTGTTTTGAATGGTGAGAAGTTTCTTCGCGGCCCGACTGCCACTTTCAAAACGAAGGAACGGATGAAGATCATCATTGGCCATGACCTGCAAAAGAAATACAATATGTCAATTTTGATTCTTGTAAAAGAATTAAAACAAACATGATAGAAATATGAAAACAAAGTTAACATATTTTGACATGTTAATGCCTAATCATTGCAAGAAACCAAATCAACTTATTTCATTAAAGAAGTTTACTAAAAGAAAAACACAAGTTTGACCAAATCATACCGTTTAAACAAAAGTCAAATGAAGACGGTTATAACATAAAACAGAAAGAAAACGACACCCAACAACCTAAAGTTTACCAAAATCATGAAGAACAACATATAAATCAACAACCATTGACCATGTTCTTTTTTTTTGTAACTAAACGTATATTAACGAATAGTGCACAACAAACTCTCTACACCTACTAACAATACCAATTACAACTTCTTTTGACCTAAAAATGCATCTATCATCCACTTGAGTATGTATATGACATATTCAACAAGATTATACCAAACAAAAATATTTTCAGCCTAAACTTAAAATAAACATCAAAGATAAGCAATTAACAAGAACAAAAATCTAGTTGCAAGTAAAGAAAAATTACCTTGGAGAGAAGAAAACTTAAAACAATTATAACTTTTTTTTTCAAAGAATAAATGGGTGATTTGGGTTGATGGTGAGAAGTGGTGGCTGGTGGGTTGTGTTTGTGAGAAGTGAGAGGGAAGTTGTTTTTGCGAAGGGGGCATGGGTGGTGGTTGAGGTTTCGGTGGTAGGTAGCGGTGGTCACGGTTGTGGTGGTTGTAGGGCGACAGGGGGGAAGGTGGGGGGGTCGTGGGTCGCGAAGTGGTGAGATGGGTGTTGTGTCGGGAAGAGGGGAAGCTGAGGGCTGCAGTGAGGTCGCCGGAGGGGTAGGAGTGGCGCGTGATGTAGGCGGCTGCGGTTGTGCCGGCGGTAGGTGGAAAGGAGGCGGCCGGTGGTGGTGCCTTCGGTTGTGGTGGTTGTTGTGTGGGGGAGAAGAAGATGGATGTGGAGAGAGTTAAAAGAGTTGGTACCAAAAGGGAACAAAGAACATTTGAAGTCAAACAGGGTTTTGTTTGTAGTTTGTTTTGAATTTTTTTTATATTTCTTTCTTTCAACCAATATGACCATATTCATTTAAATATGATCATATCAGTAAGGTTTTCTTGATGTTCATTTTATTTTTAATCAGCTAATATGAGCATATTCATCAAATATGATCATATTAGTGATTATTTTTCAAAAACTCACATTGACTTAAATACCGTCATATTACATCACAAAAATCAGTTTGTTTGACACAATTTCATTATAAATGACGTAATACACACCCGATGACGTCGACGACTTCGTTTTTTTTTAGTAAATTAAAATAAGATAAAATAAAATAAAATAAAATAAAACAAAATAAAGTAAGAACTAACTAAAGTAAACTAATTAAGGAAATATGTAAAAACAAAAGGATACGGATGATTTTCAAAATCTTGGGTTTTCTCCTGCAAGTGCTTTGTTTATTTACGAGTCATTAGCTCGACTCGACCCCGCATTCACTTGTCCTTGGGGTGGAGTTCCATGACGTCAAACTCCTTCTCACCTCTCAGGCTTTCAATGTAATGCTTTAAACAGTGACCATTAACCTTGAAAAACCTCCCGTCCGAATGTTCAACTTCGACGGTTCCATACGAGAATACTTGCTTCACGATGTAAGGACCCGTCCATCTTGATTTTAATTTACCGGGAAACAAGCGAAGTCTTGAATTGTAAAGCAATACACAATCCCCCACTTGGAATTGTTTGTTGTTCTTCAAATGGTTGTCATGTAATTTTTTCGTCCTTTCTTTGTAGATTGAGGAATTTCGTATGTTTGATTCCTCAACTCTTCAAGTTCATGGACTTGCAAAAACCTATTTTCACCTGCATCTTTTAAATCAAGATTAACGGCCTTCAAGGCCCAATAAGCTTTGTGTTCGAGTTCAACGGGAAGGTGACAAGACTTTCCATAAACTAACTTAAATAGTGTGGTGCCAATTGGAGTTTTGTAAGTGGTTCGGAAAGCCCATATAGCATCATCTAACTTATCCGCCCAATCCTTTCGGTTTTACCCAACCGTTCGTTCCAAGATTCGTTTAAGACCTCTATTAGTGACCTCAACTTGACCACTTGTTTGTGGGTGGTAAGATGTTGAAAAACGATGTTTAACCCATAACGAGTTAACACTTTTTCAAGTTGATTATTACAAAAATGAGTGCCACGATCACTAATTAGAGCCTTAGGGGCACCAAACCGAGAGAAAAGCTTTTTCAGAAATTTCACCACTACCCTAGCATCATTTGTAGGCAAGGCTTGCGCCTCGACCCACTTAGACACGTAGTCAACGGCTACTAAAATGTATTTGTGACCATGTGATGAAGGGAATGGTCCTATGAAGTCGATGCCCCAAACATCGAACACCTCGCATACTTGTATGCTATTTTGGGGCATCTCATCACGTGAAGAGATGTTACCTGCGCGTTGGCAAGCATCACATGCTTTAACCAACATGTGTGCATCCTTGAATACGGTAGGCCAATAAAAACCAGAATCAAAGACTTTCTTAGCGGTGTAATTTGCTCCATGATGACCACCGGTAGGTCCTTCATGACAATGGCGAAGTATGCTTATTGCCTCGATTCCATGCACACATCTTCTCACCACTTGATCCACGCAAACTCGAAAAAGATATGGATCTTCCCAAAAGTAGTACTTAACATCAGACATGAATTTTCTTTTTTGTTGATAAGTCATACCTTTCACGAGAACTCCACCTGCAAGATAGTTAGCAAGATCTGCGAACCAAGGGAATTCTTCTTCAATCGCCTGAACCTGTAAAAGAAACTCATGAGGGAAATTGTCATTTATGTTGGATTCCCTTAGTTCTTCCATGGATGGGTTCTCAAGGCGTGAGAGGTGATCTGCCGCTACGTTTTCAGCTCCTTTCTTGTCTCGAATCTCTATATCAAATTCTTGTAAAAGCAAAATCCACCTGATCAACCGTGGTTTTGCATCTTGCTTGCCAAATAGATATCTAAGAGATGCATGATCAGTGTAAACAATGGTTTTAGATAAAACAAGATATGAACGAAACTTATCAAAAGCATATACTACAGCAAGTAATTCCTTTTCAGTGGTAGTGTAATTTTCTTGTGCATCATTCAATGTTTTGCTTACGTAGTATATTGGATGAAAATGCTTGTCCTTTCTTTGCCCTAAAACCGCACCGACTGCATAGTCACTTGCATCACACATCAACTCAAATGGAAGAGTCCAATCGGGAGCTACCATTATGGGGGCATTTATCAGTTTTTCTTTTAAGAAGTTGAATGCATTTAAGCATTCCTCATTGAAAACAAATGGGACATCTTTTTCAAGAAGTTGTGCCATAGGCCTTGCAATTTTTGAAAAATCTTTAATAAAACGTCTATAAAATCCCGCATGACCTAGAAAACTTCTTATTGCTTTTACAGACGTAGGTGGTGGTAGTTTTGAAATAGTTTCAATTTTTGCCCTATCTACTTCTAAACCAACATTTGAAATTTTATGCCCCAACATAATGCCTTCTTTCACCATAAAATGGCATTTCTCCTAATTTAATACCAAGTTGGACTCTTCACATCTCGCGAGCATTTTCTTCAAATTGCTTAAACAATTATCAAAAGAACATCCAAAAACTGAGAAGTCATCCATGAACACTTCCATGGAGTCTTCGATCATATCATGAAATATGGCCACCATACACCTTTGAAACGTGGCCGGAGCATTACACAATCCAAATGGCATTCGCCGATAAGCAAATGTGCCATAAGGACATGTGAATGTGGTCTTCTCTTGATCATCGGGTGCAATCGGGATTTGGAAGTAACCTGAAAAACCATCAAGAAAGCAATAAAACATATTCCCAGATAACCTTTCTAACATTTGATCAATAAAAGGAAGAGGGAAATGGTCCTTTCTCGTTGCATCGTTAAGTTTGCGATAATCAATGCAAACCCTCCAACCTGTGATGGTCCTTGTGGGTATTAATTCATTCTTTTCATTGGTCACCACCGTCATACCTCCTTTCTTTGGTACCACTTGTACCGGACTCACCCATGCAGAATCTGAGATTGGGTAAATCAAACCTGCATCAAGTAGTTTGATTACTTCCTTTTTAACCACTTCTTGCATATTAGGGTTGAGGCGACGTTGATGTTGGACAACTGGCTTGTAATCATCTTCCATTAAAATTTTATGGGTACAAAAAGATGGATTTATTCCTTTTATATCCATAATCTTCCAAGCTATAGCTTTCTTGTGCATCTTCAAGACGTCTAAAAGTTTGACTTTTTCATCACCTGTCAAACCAGAAGCAATAATAACGGGTAATTTGGAGTCATCATCAAGATAAGCATACCCAAGATGAGCGGGTAGCTCCTTGAGTTCCAATGATGGTGGTTCTTCAATTGATGACTTTGCTTTTGGTTCCTTCTCTCGATCAACCACTTCAAGAACTTCATGAACTTCCACATCAGAGGATGGTTCATCCGCTGACATACGAGTTAGCTCGCCACAAATCTGGTTAGCTTGATCGGCATCAAGCTTTTCATCATCAAACAACTGTGTTTCCAAAACATCATGTTCAAACATTTCCTGCACACAATCATCCACATGACAATCAATAGTATCAACAAAATAAAGTGTATCATCATGGATTTGAGAATGTTGCATGGAATCCTTTATCTTAAAAACCACCTCTTCTTCATCCACGCGAAGGGTCAATTTACCTTCAAACACATCTACTAAGGCTCTAGATGTAGCTAAAAAGGGGCGACCAAGAATGAGAGGTATGTTCTTGTCTTCATCCATATCAAGGATTACAAAATCCACAGGAAACACAAACTTACCAATTCCTACCAACATATTCTCAACTATACCTCTCGGGTATTTCACCGAGCGATCGGCAAGTTGAATGCTCATACGTGTTGGTTGTGGTTCTCCTAGGTCTAGCCTTTCAAACATGGAATATGGCATCAAGTTGATGCTAGCACCTAGGTCAGCTAGAGCATTATTTACAGTCAAACTACCAATCAAGCAAGGAAGTGTGAAACTTCCGGGTCTTTCATTTTCTGTGGTAGCTTATTTTGAAGCACCGCTGAGCATTCTTCATTTAGAACCACATGTGAAAGTTCCTCAAGCTTCTGTTTATTTGTTAGAAGATCTTTGAGAAATTTGGCATACTTGGGCATCTGTGACAAAGCTTCAACAAACGGTAAGTTTATATGTAATTGTTTAAATAGGTCAAGAAATTTACCGTATTGTTGGTCCATCTTTTATTTCTTCAAATGCCCCGGGTATGGAATAGTGGGCTTGTACACTTTCAATGGTTCTTTGACTTGTGCTGTACTTTTTGGGCCTCGCCTAGTGTTAGGCACCTCGTCTTGAACCTCGACTTCTACCTCTTCAACCACCGGCTTATATGTGGAAGTCGTCTCAATCTCTTTAGTGGTTTTACCACTCCTTAAAGTAATTGCTTTACAATCTCCTCGTGAATTTGCTTCGGTGTTACTCGGGAGTTTACCCTTCTCCCTCTCGGCTAGCAAACTAGCCATTTGACCCATTTGGTTCTCAATACCCCGAATCGCCGAACCTTGACTTCTTAATTCATCCGAAAATTGTTGTTGTCGAACTTCGGCTTGATCATGACGAGCTTCAGATTTTTGATGACGGGATTCGGCAGTGGACAAGAATTGTGCCATCATCTCTTCCAAATTTGATATTTTCTCGGGTTGTGAACCACTACTTGAACCTTGATTTTGGTATTGATTTTGTTTTTGAGGTCGAGAGTGATCTTGGTGTTATGGTTGAAATGATTGTTGGATTTGTTGGAATGGTGGTCTTTGTTGAAAACCCAGAGGTTGGTTGCTTCCACTTGCCTTCCAACTAAAATTGGGATGATTCTTCCAACCTGGGTTATAAGTATTACTGTACGGATTGTTTTGAGGTCGATATTGGTTATTCATGAAATCCACTTGTTCATTCACATTGTAGACAACTCCATGTTGACAATCGGAGCTCATATGCGCACCACCACACAAATGACAACTTGTTTGCAATTGGTTCAATTGCATTGATCAATTCTTTTAGCCATTGTTTCCATTTGTGCAGCTAGAGATGTGTAGTCGTCTACATGGTGAACCCCTTGTCTTGATGGTCTACTTTGTGAAGATGGCCCTTGATAAGTGTTCATTGCTAATTGTTCAAGTATGGCATACCCCTCCGTAGGGGTTTTCATGGCTAAAGATCCACCAGCTGTAGCATCGACTATTTGGCGATCTTGTGGATACAACCCGTTGTAAAAGGTAGTAACTTGCACCACTCATCCAACCCGTGATGTGGACATTTCCTCATCATCTCCTTATATCGTTCCCAAGCTTCATAAAGTGATTCTCCTTCATCCTGCATAAAAGAAGTGATATTATTCCTCAATCTTGCAGTTTTAGATGGTGGAAAATATCTAAATAAAAATTTTTGAGCAAGATCCTCCCAAGTGGTTATAGAACCAGCAGGAAGTGAGTTTAACCAAGCCTTTGCTCGATCACGAAGGGAGAATGGGAAAAGCCTAAGCTTGCTTGCATCATCGGACAATCCGTTCGTCTTGAACGTATCACAAATTTCCAAAAAGTTTGCTATATGAGCATTCGGGTCTTCATCCGATAAACCATAGAATTGAACATTGTTTTGAATCATTTGAATCATTTGTGGTCGAATCTCAAAGTTATTGGCTTCAACCGCCGGTCTGACAATGCTCAATGCCAAACCACCCAACGATGGTCTTGCATAATCATAGATGGTTCTCTGTTCATTGTTTCGATTCCCCATGTCTTCCGTGTTTGTGTCCTCGGAATTGTCTTCTTCTTCGGTGTCGGTTTCCTCGGTAATTTGTGCACGAGTAGCTTCACTATCGATTTCCTTAGCTATTTGTATAGATTTTGCCCTTAAGTTTCTTCTCTTAAGTAATTTCTCCGGATTTGAATATGGTTCAATCAGGTCCTCGACAGGTGAAGAAGTGGACATAAGCTTCCTGATAACACAACACAATACCAAGCACCGTAAAAAGGGACAAAAGATAAACACTAGTAAAATGTAAAAATGCGAAAATAAGATATACACAAATAGTCAAAGTAGCAACTTCGATCTTTCTTGAAATCACCGTGTCCCCGGCAACGGCGCCAAAGACTTGGTGTGTGTAAAGTATATATATTTTAAATAAGGATTTTTCACACAGTTTGAGTTTTAATTTAGGAAACGATTATCACTCTTAAACCAACTACACACAATAAGCAAGTGCACCTATCGCATAATAGTATAGTTTTAGGTAAGAACCGAGTATCAATCCGTGGACACAATGGCTCCCAATACTAAATCATCATCACTATTTAACCGATCAATTGAGTTTGGATTTGTGAGTATTATAGTTAACTAAAACGATTAACAAATTAAACTAGTAAATTAAGAAAGTAAAGATGAAGATACACAATCAATTAAATATACCACTTGGACTTTGATTCCACTTAGCATAGAATTAACAACTAGCACAAATTCGAGGTGAGACCATTTCTTACACATGAAACATGGAAGTAGCCTAAACCCCCGTCAAGGATATCTAAACATATGGCTAGAACGATAAACACACAATAGCCACCTAAAGTTATGCCATGAAGAACTAATGATATAATTATGTCGATGTTAAAGATGAATTAGACTCCCGTTAGGGTTACCTAATTCCACAAATCTTTGGAAAGTTAACACGATAAACACATGATAACCACCTACACTTGGAAAAAATAGACAAAACTATAATTACTCTTCAACTCATAAACTTCATACCACGATTACAAAACAATTCATAACCAATGACAAGAGATATTTATGACATACACTATGGTTTTCTCAAACATAAGCATAAGGATGCACAATTAACCAATTCTACTAAATCTTCAACCTTCATTCACCATTCCTAGTCAAATGTCACAAGATTACGTACAAAATATGCAATTATATGCATAAGTCTTGCAAGAACATGAAGTTTTCTAACATAACATGCTTACAACACCCACAAGGTTGAACATTTCATCAAATTAGAACAAACACACACAATCATTGAAGAATAATCAAGTTTCATCATAGCATAAACATAAACATCACCAAGAATCATGTACAAGTTGTTAAATCATGCTAAGTTTCGTCTAATCCAAGTGATAATAAGAGTTTAGCCCATAAGGCTTACAAAAGACACACCCAAACTCAAGAACATGGAAGAACTCATAGTAGATCTAGAGGAATTCAAACCAATTTTGAGGGGAAATGGGTGGATGCTGTTAGATTCTTCTTGAAAGTGTGAAATCTTCAATCTTGACCTTCAAATCTTCCAAAAACTCTTGAGAAATGTTCAAAGACACCTAAAGGGTTTTGGGAGGCTAGGGTTTTGAAAGAAATGAAAGTTCTTTTCGGAAATGAGGTGTGCTAGGGTTATAAACCCGTTTTCTGCCCGAATATGGCCATATCTAAAGTGATATGACCATATTCGGCATTAAAAATAGACTATTTGGAATTTGACAACTTATATGGCCATATTCAGCTTCAATATGATCATATCAGAAGCATTTTTCCTCTTGAACCTCTTCAAATCTTGAACTTTCTTCACAAAAATCACCGAGCTTCATCCGAAACCTACAAGATTCAAATAAAACACAAATAAGTGTCTAAATATTGAATTTTGTAACAAAAATGACTTAAAATGTAAAGAAATACATGTTAAAAACATGTATATTTATTATCATATCACTCCTTCTTTAGGAATTACAAAACCTTGTCCAATAGTTGCCTAAAGATACCATAAAACACAGTTAGCCGCTTCCGCGTGACTTTGCCACAAATTGACTCAAGACATCTACCACATAAGTAATGTCAGGTGTTGTTACTTGTGGATAAAGAGTCTTCCAACAAGCCTCTTGTATTGATTAGAATCTACCTGTTGCTCATCATCACATTCGGTCAGTTTCAAGTCTTGCTCCATTAAAAACGGGATTAAATGACAACCCATCATACTAGTATATTTTATAATATCTAATGTGTATTTCCTTTGAGTTGGTACCATTCCCTCTCTTATCATTGCAACTTCAGTCCTAATGAAGAAATTTGAGGGTCTAACATCTTTGGTGCTAAATTCCTTGTCAATAAAGAACTTGGTTTCTTGAATCTTATTCAAGTTGTTACCGACAATGATAATATCATCGCCATAGATAGCGCAACGACAACAAATCGCTTCCTTTGTACATGAATAATGAATGGTCGGTCCCCATTTGCTGAACTAGTCTTTTATAAGTAATTGGTGTATTTTAGGTACTAATTTGTTGATGTTGTAAACCCATAGAGTTATTTCTTGAGTTTGCATAATTTGTCATCAACCGGCTTTCCAAAACCTTAAGGTATAATCATGTACACATCTTCGTGCCAGTCTGTGTGGAACGGTGTTGTTATCGTCTAGTTAGTGGACATACCATCCTTGCTTCACAACCATGATTAATAAGGTACGAACGATGACTAATTTGCCATCAGAACAAAGGTTTTCTGGAGCTTATCTCTTACCATTTGAGGCGGTCCTTTAGTCTTTCCACATCTCCACTTGGTTTGTATTTAATTCTTGTAAACCCACTTTGAATCAATAGCACGTTTAGAGTCCAGCTCTAGTTTCTTTTCAAGGGTCTAGATCTCCTTCTTCATGGCTTCTCTCCAATTTAAGTCTTGTATGACTTGTTCAGTTGTTTAAAATGTTTTGGCTCATTTTAAGTTTTGTATGACATGTTTAAGCTAAGACCAATTTCTCTTCTCCTTTGGCAACTCCATTTTTACCGAATCAAGCCTAACTTTCTCATTTTTCTAGAACGGCCTAACACCACCTTCTTTATGTGTTTCCTTCTCAAATGTTTGGCATTCATCTAGGTTATCATTCTCTATTTGGCCTTCTGGTGGTTCATTTGGTCCAATGACACTTGGATCGTCAAGTTCAATGTTAGTTTGTGGTCGAATGACTTGTTCTTCATTACCCCATCTTTATGGAAATGTGAACATTTGTCCCTCCTCAACTATGTTGCATGTATCAGTTAAAGGATGGATTTCTTTCCTAAAATTAACATCTCTTGAAATTACAAAATTTATTATGTTTTGCATCATTCATTTATATATTATTGTTCCTCGAGGATTGCCTAAAAACACTCCAACGTCTCCCCCTTACTTCAACCTTATCTCATTTGGTCTTCAGCTTTTGTAATAAGCAAGACAATCAAAAATGTTTCATGTGTTCATAAGTCGGTTTTAGATTGTATAATATCTCATTAGGCATTTTATTTTCAATTACATCCGATGGTAGTCGATTTATGACATGTGTCGCTGATGGTTGTAACAACGATCATGTGTTAGTGGTGGAACCAGGATTTCTTGGCATGAGGGTACATATAAAGGGTTAAAAATTTGATTTGAAATTAAAACAAAAAGATTCCCTATTTTGTTCAAAATATGCTCATTTTCAACCAAATGTCCTCATTTTAATTGAAACTAAACTAAAATTTCATAAATTTATAAACTTTTACACTAAAAGTTACTTATACGTTTTAGGTGTCACGTCCCGACAGAAGCGTGAAGCGATTTCTAGATGTGACTTGTTTGTTCAGAACGCAATTTGTGACAACCCGGAAAAATTTCGTTACCTTTAATTAAACTATAGGGTTTAAACAAATAATTTCTTAAACTTGTTTGTATTTATTTTATAAAATAAATTTATGTGTTATATGTAAAATTTAATATTCTAGTCAAGCTTAAAATGTTAAATAAATAATAATATTAATAATAATAATAATAATAATAATAATATAATAATAATAATAATAATAATAATAATAATAATAAAATTTAGTATTAAGAACCTAACCCTAAAAGTTTGGGTTAAAAATGTAATGTTTGAAACTTATTTTAAAACTTTAAACATGAAATGATAAACAAAATAAACTACAGGGGCCATTTGTGTAATTTCTTTTAAAAACCAACCCACCGCCCGTCCCCGTCGATCCTCTCTCCGGCCACCATCTCCGGCGACCTCCGGCGAGACCCAATACCGAAAATAACGCGGTTTTGACCCGATCAAATATTCCCGACACATTAGCGTGTAAGATTCGAACCGGAACCCCACTGAAATTTGAATAATAGAGTCGATAGTGCGATCTACCCACCGAACCCACTTTCGGCCACTTTTCCAGCCACGATCGCGCACCAAACAATAATAATAATCAAAGTTATCACGCACTAACGATCGTTTAATCATTTAAAACCTTCCATCGAGCTCAATTCGATCTGAAACACATTGAAACACCACCTCCGATCAACCCCTTTGGCCGCGACCTGCAACTGATCGAACACCCTCTTTCGAGCTTCAAAACAGGTAATTGAAACCATCTACACACTCGGTTTCACTTAGGGAACAAAAGCCCTATGCTTAATTCCATTAACATTTGCGAATCGATGTTCAATTTGATTCAAAACGAATTAGGGTTCTTCGGATTTAGGATTGTTCTGTTTAAAAGATTTGGGAACCAAGAACCATCGTGGCTGTATGCCTGGTTCACCGGTTCCCTGCCCAATTGCCATTCATGAGGTCCCGGGTTCGACCCGGGCACCTCTAATTATTTTTTAATGCCTTATTTCAGCTTTTAAAAATATATAAAAATTCCTAAAAATTATAAAAATAACTTTTATAAACTTCTTTTATTTTAAAAGTTATCAAATGAATTTCTGGAAATTTATTTAATAAAACATCTTAACATTTTATGTAAATTCTCCCAACTATTTAGGTTACTTCTTATAAAATATACTTTAAATAAAAATTAGCAAATAATTATTGGTCAATACGTTATCTTGATTAAGTCAAAACATATTCATTGCAAATAAATTAAAACTTGTAAACATTATTTATTTGATAAATCCAAATTAGATTTTATAAATTTAATTATAAAATCTTACTAAATTAAATACAAACTTACATATTTAAATAATGTCTAAAATTTATTTAGAACATAATGATATGTTAAAATCATTATCAAATTAATCAAATATTATGAAATGCAAATTTTTAGTTATTAAAGAATTAACAAAAATAATTAAATAATTTAATTATATGTTTATAACAAATCCCAGAAAACCAAACCCTAGATCAATTGAACTCCAGGTTCAAGATCTAACTTATTTAGGTTATGGATTTGTATCTATTTGCTTATATGAATTATAATTCCTTAGGAGGAATTTACTAGCTTGTCAACACCACACAAGAACTGAGGTGAGTTCATACTTAACTATCCCCTTTTTAATCATTTAAATATTTTGGGGAGGAATACATGTTGTAATTGATATTACAAAATATTTTTGTGTGTTATGCTAAATAATAATTGATCACATTTATGATTACATATGGTTAAAAAGAAAACCCTTCTCTGTATACTGGACTATTAATAAGCAGGGATCTTTTGGATAGTACTATCGGGGAGTGACTTACCCCCACAAAGGTTTGGACATGTGGTCCTTACCAAGATGCACCAAGATCTTATAGTCATTCGGGATGACTGTTTTGTGTTGAGAAGGTAGATGTGCACTATGTGAAGTTTGCATTATAGTTCCACTTACAACCATATGAGGATAAATGTAAAGAGAGGATTCACGCCCTCTGATTTGAATTATTATAACTAATATAATATGCTATATATATAAAGGAAAAGGGAAAATTAACTATGATACATGGGCAAACCCTAGGTAAAGGTTTTGTTGGCTTGTACTTTAGTTAGTATATGGGATAGTGAGTTCACATATTGTAAAGGGGTTCCATTAAGACTATCCATATACGGAGTGATATCAGGGATATCTCAAGGCTCAATTGAAGTTATGAAATGACCATATCTTAACAAAATAAACCCTACTTTGAATGATAATGGATGATTTATCATATATGTTTTACTCATCTATGAACTCACAAACCCTGTGTTGACACTTGATTTTACATGTATTCTCAGGTATCTACTAGGAGCTTATGGACATGCACGTAGGATCATATAACAGCTCAAGATACATTTTGCTTATTATTAAGACATGATTAGACGTATCGTTATGAAACAATCTATCTTTTATTTCCGCTACGCATGATATTTAATACTCTGAATAATAATGAAATGATTATCTAAAATTCATCATATAGATAACTGCATCTCATGTGTGACTAATGTGTTCGATCTTGTTTGCTCACCCCTCTGTGATAAATTACAGACCCGGAATTTGAGGGTGTGACACAATTGATTATAAGAAACTAAATCACAATAATATTAATACATAATACATAACTTGATTATATTAATCATAAGTTAGGATTACATCATTACATATAAAGTCAAATTTTGATATAATCCTTATTACAACTTTTATTTAACTAAACATCTTCAAATGCGATGGAAATGTGTGTCCACCACAACACTGTCATCGTATATGTTGACGGTTAGGTTTACACAGACCCTTCCCACGACTTCTCCCCAATCATTGTATACATCAAACGAGAAGTCTACATTGTTAGTCATTTTTCACCTGAAAAAGCATACTCAAATAGTCAACATAAAGTTGGTGAGATCATAGGTTTATTTCCAGACAAAACATTTTATTGATGCACCGATTACAACCAAATCTGCTCACACATAATTCATATTGTCACGAAACAAATCACAAAATCAGATAATATTACATCACAACACTCATCCTGTTGGTGAAGGAAATATTTAAATAGCGTCACAACACTCATCCTGTTGATGCAAAATATTCTCCTAAGTAGCGCTACTAATATTATCAGACGGTTCCTCATTCGAATTAATGGTTGTATCACAAATGACAGTACATCTCAAAAAAATTTCCGAAATAATGCATCAACATAAACAGTATGCTTTTTCCACCAAAAACTTTATAAATACCAAAATGGGGCTATGAGTCTCACCTGTTCTCCAAAAATGTAACCTATAAAAATTTATAAGTTAGATAAAATTTCTTTAAAATTTTTAGAACCTCAGATATAACTAATTCTTGAAAAATTTAACTTTAATATAATCAGATAATATTACCATAAAATTCTAAATTTTTATTTTACTATATACAAGTTGTTATAATTATTCCAAATTCACCATAAACCACCAAAAATAGCTACCGTTATTCAAAAATTCCCAAAAATTTTTAGAATATTACTTCAACAGTTTATATCATCCTATAAATTTCCAGATGTCTAATTCACAAAAGATTTCTTTCTGTAAATCTTAAAATATTCCCAAAATTCATTAAAAATATCTATATATCTCCAAAAATTATGGAATTTACACCATCTGTTTAATTTGATTTATAATGGCTTCATTGAATTTTTCATTATTATGGTATTAATTACGTATTTCTTTTGATTTTTCTTTTACAGATCACTTAAAAAATCATTTTTCAATCATAATAAGGAAATAAAATACAAAATAATTCCTGGAGCTTTTATATCTCAAAAGAGTCACTCTGTGATTTTTCCAAAATTTTTCCAAATTTATTTGTATTTTTGAGTATTTTCTTTATTTTAAACAATTTGTATAAATTATTTCACTTATTATCTTTTTACTAAAATTTACAGAAGGGTAAATTAATATTTTTATAGAAATTTTCCAATATTTATTCCTACAATCGCATTTATTTATTATTTTTAGTTAATTTTTCTTAATATTTCAAGATTAATTCTCATTAATCCCAAAATATCCTTTTTGTCACAAGTTTTCTGATTTCATTACTGTGACTTGATAAGAATTAAGGTTTTCAAGACTTTTTAAGATTAATTTTGGTGTATATGTACCAAAACTAATTTTTGTATGTGTTTGTAACACATATGTAATCTTTGGTATCTAAATACTTTAGAAAGGATTATAACCTTGTAAATGAGACGAGGAAGAGGGGTTGATGATGATTAAAGATGGTTGGAGGTGTCTTGAATCCTTAACTTGATGAAACTTGTGTTTTTTGTCACTTGTTTATAGGAACCAAGAGGTAGAGATGGAACAAGGTGGTGGGGGTCGGTTGTGATGTATTGTTCTTGTTGTCCGAGGGATGAAGGGAAGGTGGAGGTGATGATGGTCACGAATGGTGATGGTGGTGCTGGTTACGGGGGTGATGGTTATGCTTGAGAGATAAAAGAACAAGGTGGTGGTCGCGGTTGTTGGTGGTTGTGTTTGCTATGAAAGGTGGTTCTTTGGGGATGCTTGGCCGAGAGGTAGATGTAATGATATAAGAAAGCAACAAGTTGTAATGTATGTATATACATCCGGTCGGTTTTGGCTTTAATGACACATCAAATGGTTTAGGTTCTAGCTTAGGTGAGTAAGCATCCATAGGAATGCTTAGTCAACTTGTAGGTTTAGGTGGCAAATGGTGGTGATGCTTGGTGTTATGCAAGGTGGACGAGAATGATCTAGGAGTTGCCACCTTTCAATTGTAATCATATTTAGTTCATGTTCTCTTAATCTTATCTAGATATGGTTGTGGTTGTTTATTAGCCGAGTGGTTTACATGAGAGTGTTAATAACTCACTTAGACATTAAACTAAGTATTAAACAAGGTCTTAGTCGGATTTGGGTTTTATCTTAATGAGCCAAGTTTGTGGTTTAGTGTTTAGGTGTTTTGTTTTGTTTAGTTTTGATGCTAAGGTTCCTTCAATGTTTCTTTGTTTTCGTGATGTTTAATTGAGTTGTAACATGAAACATTTGATTTTTGTAGTGTTAAAGTATTTTTGGATTATGCATTTGTTTGGTAACACAATCTTTACATGCACACGTAGTTCATATGCATGCAAGCATGCAATCAATAATAATACATTCCCATATGCTTATGTAAAATGTATTCATGTACCATTCATATATATATATATATATATTGATATATATATATACATATATACATGCATGCACACGTAAATTCTTCATATATATACATGCATGCAAACATGCATACGTAAAATATATACTTGACATGCGTATGACATAATAATATAATTTATTAAATAATATTCATAAGATGTTGGTAGTAATATAAAATTTAAAATATAAAATCGTCTATCTATTTTTAGGGTTGTCACATTCTTCCCCCGTTAAAAGAATTTCATCCCTAAATTCCTTGGAGTGTGATTTCTTAAATTTTTGAAGAACTTATCTTATTATTACCTCTGAATAAGTGGGGGTATTTCTTCTTGATCTCATCTTCTCTTTCCTATGTGTATTTTGGTCCTCTCTTTGCATTCCATTTCACTTTTACTATAGGGATTTTATTCTTTCTTAATCTTTTTACTTCTTTATCTACAATGGCTACTGATTATTCCATAAAATGAAGTTTCCTATCTATTTTGACTTCTTGAATTGGTATCTTTAAAGTATCATCTGTTAGACATTTCTTGAGGTTGGATACATGAAATGTGTTATGCACTTCACTTAATTCTTGAGGTAATTCCAACTTATATGCCACAGGACCAATCCTATCAATGATTTTAAATGGACCAACATACCTAGTGTTTAGCTTACTTGGTTTTCCAAACCGGAAGATTCCTTTTGAGGGAGATACTTTTAGATCAACCTTGTCTCCAATTTGAAATTCCAACGGTTTCCTTCGTTTGTCTGCATAACTTTTCTGTCGATCACGAGCTGTTTTCAGTATATTCTTAATCTCAGTGACCTTGTCCGTGGTTTCTTGGATTAATTCAGGACTTGTAAGTTGTCTATCACCTATTTCATTCCAACACAAGGGTGATCTACACTTTCTTTCGTACAAAGCTTCAAATGGAGCTAACCCAATACTAGAGTGATAATTGTTATTGTATGAAAATTCTATTAATGGTAAGTGGCTGTAACATCCCGTATTTTATAAACAATTAAATTTTAATGCATTATTAATTCCAATAATAAAAAAAATAATAATAATAATAACAATCATAATAAAAATAGTAATAATAATAATAATAATGATAATAATAATAATAATAATAATAATAATAATAATAATAATAACAAAAAAAAATAAACATAAAGTCCAGGGGGTGTTTTAGCAATTCTAAAACTTTAAAAGAATTTACATAACATAAAATGATAATAATAGAAGTCAAGGGGACCATTCTGTAAAATAAATATTTACAACCCAACCCCCCGCCCAACCCTCGATTTCCCGGCGACAATTCCGGCCGCCGCCGGCGACCTTCCGGCGAACACCAAACGACCTCAAAACCGGTCCATTCGAACCCCACAATATATCAAAATGCTCGTGGGACAGAGTTGATCACTAATACACGCACTAATCGGGGAAAAGTTTCGATAATGGTCCACTAAACCCGACCATTTTGCTTTCGGCCGACCCACCCACGAAATCGAGCATTATAACACTAAATTAATACAAATAATCGAGTATAAATACTCATTGATCGGTTCCTAATCGAATGCACCTATCAATACAATCTATAACATACAAACACTTCGAATTCGATTACCTCTCTCGGCCGAAACCTGCAACTCAATCGATATCTATCCTACGAGTTTCAATTCACAAAATTAACAGGGGGCTTTCGATCATAAGCATCACTTACAGCTACCTGTACAATTAATTTGATTATAATCAAAGTTTGATCATCATTTGGTTTCAAGTAAAGTCGCGACCTGTTCTTGATCATCTATATCATCAATTCGATATCAATAAGGTAATTAAATACATCTATAGGTTCGGTTTAACATAGGGATTAAAAGCCCTAAGTTTAATTTGATTATTAACATTGATTTGATCTCCAATTTGGATCAAATCGAATTAGGGTTCTTCGGGATTAGGGGAATTCTGAAAACAGTGTTTGAATATAATTTAATCCGTGTCTTATCGCGGTTCAGAGCCTTGGCTCGCTGGTTTGGGCTATGTTTGCGGTGCTTGGGGTCCCGGGTTCGACCCGGGGCAACCCCTTTTTATTGTTTTATTTTTTTTAAAGCTTTACAAATACTTTAAAAATATGGAAAATTTTCTAAAAATTATAAAAATAAATTCTAAATATTCTCCTTATTTTATAATACAAAATAATTTTCTGTAAATTTATTTTATTTAAAAACTATAATAGATCTCTATAAAATATTATTTAAAAATATTAAAAATACTTATTTTTATGAAATAAATTCTAAAACGAGTTTAATTATGAAATAATCACGAAAATCATGAAAATTATATAAATATTATTTATAAATATTATCAATAATTATTTCTATAAAAATGGACACTTTATTATCTTTAAATACAAATTAATATATTTTATAAATTCACAAATTATTTATAAAATTGTGGGTTATTTCTTGTAAAATATATTTAAACCAAAGGTATAAATTAATACCTTATTATTAATCAAAAAAACTATAAATGTGATTATCCTTATTTGTAAATATTATTGGATAATTATAAATTACATAATTAAACCACATTATTTTTTTTTCAAAATATTTAAAAATACTTATAAAATCCTTCTAATAGAATCAAAATATAAATAATTATTTGGTAAATTTAATACCTAATGATAATTACTTATTAATACATATATAACCCTATCAAAATCTTGTAATATATATACATCTTTTTGTGTGCGTGTTGCACGACAAATCGAACCAACCCAAATCTTACCAAATATACTTATTCACAATAAATACATTTTAAAGACTTAGTTACAATTAATAATAGGTATTGATCGTGCTTGATCGTGCATTGCTTAATTCTTTGAAGTTCTTGTTCATATACATTACATCAATTCAAGGTGAGTTTCCGTGGCCCCTTTTTATGCTTTTATAATTGTTTCAATGTTTTTCAAACTTGGGGGAAAAGTATGCTCACCCGTTTTCGATGCTGTACAATCTTACATACAATTTTCATACTTGGAATCGACGTGATACTATTCTCATATTCTAATACATACATGGTGTTATTCTATTCTTACAACCATTAATTCCGGGTTAGGAACCAACGGATAGGTATTGGTAGTACTACTGGGTTGACACCCCCACCCTCGACAGATCGGTTTAACTTGTGAGTTACCGACTACAGCTGCCAGCAATCAGGCCATGGGTGAATATATTCCGTCGAACTTATATGCATAAACGTCATAGGGTTTGGTTGTAAAACACATGTTATGTGGTTTTTTTTGCTTACAGTATGATTCCATATCAAATTCTATACAGCATCAACTACATGTTTCCAATTTAAACCTGCGGAACTCACCAACATTATGTGTTGACATTTTTGAGCATATCTTTTCAGGTGAACATAATCAAAGAGGATAGCTAGAGTTGATGCCTTAGCCGAGACCCTCAGGATTTCAATAAGCTTTGCATTAGTCATGTATATCATTTGTTTCATTTGTGAACTGTGTGTATTTTAGATTTGGAATTAATAAGACTATGATAGTCGTGGAACTGACTAACCACGACACAAGTCACCATTGTGTCGGGCGACGTCATGACACGAGGATTTTGCATATAACATGTCTCTGTAATTATACCAAGTGTTATGACGATCCCGTCCGTCGCATCCTCGTGTTTCCGCTACAAGCGGGGGTGTGACAGATTGGTATCAGAGCCTTGGTTATAGAGAATTAGGTGGAGAACTCGACCTAGACTATAACCTAAGAACCTTCATATAGAATGCATGCTAGGGATTGTGTGCATTTGATTTTACCTAAAAGTCTTTCATGATTTGTGTGACACATAGACACCTGTATTCTGGATTTCCTGGCAAAAGGCCCTCGGGCTAAGGCAAGCATATCGCATATATCTCATTACGAGACCTGGTATGCTTACCTGGGGATTTCTGGGATGAGTGATAAACTATGGTCAATACACAGGTCTACAAGGCAAATGGGTCAAATATATTAAGTCTATGAACTTAATATACAGGTATATTCCTATATACCTAATAATCTACAAGTATGTTCCTACATACCTGATTTTATACATGTACACGTGTTATCTGAACATCCCGGGGAAGACATTATTACTCTTAGTCTTTCTCCATGGGATACTTTTATACTAAGAACTTTACGCTTGTATGCGCACAACATCATATTATTAGGGAACTTCGGTGATCACGCGTAGCGTCGATCTCGGATATTGAATCCGACCCTATCATAGTTATGACTGAAATCCTGAAAGTATGACGGATATGCAGTTATCATTAGACTTAATGTGCTTATATGCTTATTTGCTATTACATGCTATTATTGGAATACTATTGGCTCATGGACATAAGGACATTACATGATTTGTGCTTGATGAATCTAGATAATACTATGATGTTAACTTGGGGTAAGTGGAGCTAGGGTGGCCATGCAAGGTAAATTACCATTACGGGTGCACACGTAATTGTAATTCGCCATGCATGAGAAGTCTAGCTAATCTTACCATGAGGTAACGATCATGAGTATCACATGTTTCTATTCTATACCCTAGGGTGTTAGGGTCATAATTCTAGTAAGTCCTTGTTGAAGGCAATCAAACATTATAAGTCCTTGTTGAAGGCAATCAAACATTATCAACACCTACTCAAGTCCTGTCCTACTTAAAGCCTTCATGGTATTTCCAATCATATTGACCTTATGCTAAGGATAAACGGATGTCACGTAACTGGTTTAGGCATCGTTCTAGGTATACCACGGATGTGGTGGGAACGCTGCGGGGAACCCTATATATAAGCATCCTTGGTATACCAAGAATGTGTTTAAACTAGGCTACGTGATGATCCTAATTGTCTGAGGCATGATGCTATTTTGACTCTTAACTCTATGCTATGTTGCTACCTTATATGTTACTTGGTGGCTATACTCTATTATGTGCTAATACTTGATGCTAAGTGTTGTATGATGATTACTTGTGAATACTATTGATCTTGGATGCTTTCGGCGTAGTGGTTCTTCTTTGTGGGTCTACTTTGTGTTTTTTTTTCTTTGCCGAGCATCCATTACAACCATTAGTTCCAGTAATGGGACCTAAGGATTGGTTTGGTTGTAATCTATACGTATGCGCTTTGTGGATCTTGCTACGTCATATAAACTTATACGTATGCGCTTTGTGGATCCTGCTACGTCGTATAAACTATACGTATGCGCTTGTGGATCTTGCTACGTCACATTAAGCTATTTACACTTTGGGAATGTTTTCTTTACAGCCATCAATTCCCGTGTGGAACCGATGTATAGGTTTGACTGTAGCCATTTATAACTGGTAAAACCGCCTATACATAAGTGTAGTTGCGGTGGCTCTTATTAAACTTATATTACGTTATTCTTTGGAATGATGCTAAGGAAAATTAAGATGTTATGTAACTAGTTTAAGTATTATTCAAAGTATATCGTGGATGTGGTGGGAACGCTGCGGGGAACCCTATATATAAACATCACCGGTATATTAAGAATGTGCTTAAACTAGGCTACGTAATGATCTTGATGGACCGAAGCATGGGTTATTGGAACTCGATGAATAGAATCATATGTGAATCTTTTTATACTTTGATTCCTATCAAAGCACACACAAATCTTAAATCATAGTCAAGGCATTGCGTGCCTAAATCAAATAATTTTCAAAATGAGCTTTGACTCGTTATTCGTGGTTTTCAAAATCTCGACAAAGTCTATGCCTCACCACCCAATACATGCAATGTTGGAAGAGTGGGATGAGTATCTGCTTATCGAAACGCATGTCTTCAACAAAGATGTGGTTAACTTAAAACTTTGGTTAGTCAACATACTCGCTTTGAACTACGAATCAAACGATTACACACGGAACATCTCATTATTATTATGCCAAATTCCCGATAGTTGTTTTCATGTTGTATAGCTCGTATTGCCCAATTCTCATAAAATATCTTAATGATATTTCAAAATGACTACTCGTCAAAAACGATCCCGATCTGGAAACTCTGGCCGTAAGGTTACTGCTATTGTGGCACGTGAGGTTGCTACGGTCATACCAACTCTCCTAACTTATCTGCATCAAGGCGCGAACCCTGCTCAAATCTCTGTTTGTCCTAACCCTCCACGTGCTTGTACCTACAAGCATTTCAGTTCTTGCAACCCCACTAAGTTTAGTGGAACCAAAGGAACTACCGGATTACTACAGTGGTTCGAAAGTATCGAGAACACTTTCCTAAACACCGAATGGACTTCAAAACTTTAAACCATTACTTACGGTTCTCAAATTCTCTTAAGAAGGTGTACTATAATTAAGAACATGCAATGCTGTAGGTGGAATTCCTACATCTCGGGATACTTTGTTAATTGAATATTTTATATTATAGGTGGTCACTCACCTCAATAATCGAATAAACTAATCATAACCTTGTTACCACTTATAAGTACGCATGTCTTCAATAAGGTTATGGCTGATCTCATATCTTGAGAAGTCCACGTATTCCCTTCGATTGTGAATCGAATGTTCACATCTCATTATAATGTCAAATCATTCTTGTCCTTGATTTCGTCTTCCTGATTTAAATTATTCAAGATTTGAACATCATCCCAACAAACTCTGCTATCTCAAACCTTGATCTTAAGCTAGTTAGCATGATCTTTCCTTTGTTACACTGATGTAACTTGAAATTTTCCTAATTCCTAATTGATATTAATTTCCTTTCATCGTAAAGTCAAACTTTATACTGCTTGTACCGTGGGAAATGCAAGAGTTTGCAAGTCAACCTATGACTAAGAACACTCGTATCTCCTAAATGATTCTATTTCATCAAAGCAGGGGAGATTCCCTTACTTTGATGATTCTCTATTTCGATAAATGGTTTCCCATTTGTTAGTTCTATGAAATTTCATCCTCTGGATTGGGGTGACTTCCCTATCTTGAGGATTGACTTCAATTATTCTCATTGGAAATTACATTTCATAAATAACATGATCTCACCAAAATAGGATTGAAACCCGTATTTTGGTGGCAAATGTCAACCTTAGATTGTTTTCTTGTTATTATGAAGATAGGCATGAATCATTACCTCAAAGCCTTTAAGGAATATTTTTAATATCAACTCCGATTGTGATTGATAACCACCTTCCTTAAAACTACGCTCGTGAAATCTTTCAACATCTTCAACTGTTAGACACCTAATGACAATCTTCACACGAAACTTAGGTTGAACTATTTTGACCCTGCTTTTAACTAACCGTGCTGTAGATAAAGTTCTGAGCGCCAGAATATATAGGAAATGAAACATTTATAACATTTACCCTTATATAAGTTCTAATCTACCTAGAGTCTATATGGGAATCACATGGTAACACTAGTCTTATCTCTAGTGAGACGTCACTCCTTTTACATTTCAGAAATTATGCAAATTGAAGGGTTGTTAGAATATACATGGCCTTTGAAGAATGATGCTTGTCCACTAGTGGGGACCGCACTGAAATGGTAGAATGCCTAAACTCAAGTATAAGGTAGTGAGGCTGCAATAGTCATGACTTGAGATAAGTTCAAAATCTTTGGCGAGTGAGTACTATTACCCAAGGAATGAAATGCAAAAGTTAAAATTGTAATACTGGAATCATGTTCTTTATACTGATAGAATCCATAAGTTGACAAAGCTAATGTCATACCTTGTAACATTTAGATCAAATAGAATTAAGTAGGACATTGGGAAGATCTGTGAATAGTAGGACAAAGTTAGAGATTAGAGCAAGCAAACTAGTGGTGAAATAGACAAGAAGACTCAGATGTTATTATAGGCACATATCTTATCATCAATCAATACATATCTGTAGGATACTGGTAGAGGATAACATTGATTCCTTCAAATTCACTCCTTCATTTGTCATGAACCCCAGTTGCTTAGAAATTAGTTAGTCGGTGGAGATAGGAAAACTCTCGACATGCGTAAGTTAAGATGTATAGAACTACTCGAAGACTGAGATTATTGTATACAGTATTGTTCTTAGAATAGGAAGGTTGGAAAGGAAATGACTGTTGTGTGTGACCTATCTTCATCATTCCTACCGGTCATGGAAACTTTTTAGTTTTAACTTGGTCAGAATAAGTGCCTCTTATCTTAACTGTATGATGACAATTGGTGCATTATAAAATTCAATTCGACACATTATCTCACAACGTCGAGAAATTAACCTACATCTGTTTCAAATATTCGTATACCGTGGTATGATGTTACATCAATCGTTATTCTAAATGATTGATTCATTTTCTGTTTTAACAATATTCTTAACCATCATTGTGAACCCATTTCAGGACCTTCGCATAGCGTATTATTCTTAGACCGATGGTTGGTCAAAGGAGAAATACATATTCACAAGATATGCGTTAAGGTCGTTTCATATGAGGACGTTTGGGATTCTTAAATTCCAACGGTTAACCTTTCTTATCATTGCTGGTCTTTTAATGATTTCTAGACTTCACCTTACCACGAAATTATATTGTGGAAGTTGTGATTATAAGTCTAACATACCATGGTAACTCGTCATCGAGTCCTAACGTTCCATATGCCAAATCTCAAAGAGAGTCTCGCGATTCTCTGGAAGAGTTCAAATTGGCATACATTATGTCAAGAATCTTGTAAAAGATTATATACAAATGAAACAAAGCCGGGTACCTATTGTCAAAGTCCACTGGGAATCTAAACGTGGCCCAGAGTTCACCTGTGAACGTGAGGACCAAATAAAACCCCAGTATCCTCATCTTTTCGTTTCAGCCTCCTCGTGATTAAAATTTCGGGACGAAATTTCCTAAAGCAGGGGAGACTGTAACATCCCGTATTTTTATAAACAATTAAATTTTAATGCATTATTAATTCCAATAATAAAAAAAATAATAATAATAACAATCATAATAAAAATAGTAATAATAATAATAATAATGATGATAATAATAATAATAATAATAATAACAAAAAAAAAATAAACATAAAGTCCAGGGGGTGTTTTAGCAATTCTAAAACTTTAAAAGAATTTACATAACATAAAATGATAATAATAGAAGTCAAGGGGACCATTCTGTAAAATAAATATTTACAACCCAACCCCCGCCCAACCCTCGATTTCCCGGCGACAATTCCGGCCGCCGCCGGCGACCTTCTGGCGAACACCAAACGACCTCAAAACCGGTCCATTCGAACCCCACAATATATCAAAATGCTCGTGGGACAGAGTTGATCACTAATACACGCACTAATCGGGGAAAAGTTTCGATAATGGTCCACTAAACCCGACCATTTTGCTTTCGGCCGACCCACCCACGAAATCGAGCATTATAACACTAAATTAATACAAATAATCGAGTATAAATACTCATTGATCGGTTCCTAATCGAATGCACCTATCAATACAATCTATAACATACAAACACTTCGAATTCGATTACCTCTCTCGGCCGAAACCTGCAACTCAATCGATATCTATCCTACGAGTTTCAATTCACAAAATTAACAGGGGGCTTTCGATCATAAGCATCACTTACAGCTACCTGTACAATTAATTTGATTATAATCAAAGTTTGATCATCATTTGGTTTCAAGTAAAGTCGCGACCTGTTCTTGATCATCTATATCATCAATTCGATATCAATAAGGTAATTAAATACATCTATAGGTTCGGTTTAACATAGGGATTAAAAGCCCTAAGTTTAATTTGATTATTAACATCGATTTGATCTCCAATTTGGATCAAATCGAATTAGGGTTCTTCGGGATTAGGGGAATTCTGAAAACAGTGTTTAAATATAATTTAATCCGTGTCTTATCGCGGTTCAGAGCCTTGGCTTGCTGGTTTGGGCTATGTGTGCGGTGCTTGGGGTCCCGGGTTCGACCCGGGGCAACCCCTTTTTATTGTTTTATTTTTTTTTAAAGCTTTACAAATACTTTAAAAATATGGAAAATTTTCTAAAAATTATAAAAATAAATTCTAAATATTCTCCTTATTTTATAATACAAAATAATTTTCTATAAATTTATTTTATTTAAAAACTATAATAGATCTCTATAAAATATTATTTAAAAATATTAAAAATACTTATTTTTATAAAATAAATTCTAAAACGAGTTTAATTATGAAATAATCACGAAAATCATGAAAATTATATAAATATTATTTATAAATATTATCAATAATTATTTCTATAAAAATGGACACTTTATTATCTTTAAATACAAATTAATATATTTTATAAATTCACAAATTATTTATGAAATTGTGGGTTATTTCTTGTAAAATATAATTAAACCAAAGGTATAAATTAATACCTTATTATTAATCAAAAAAACTATAAATGTGATTATCCTTATTTGTAAATATTATTGGATAATTATAAATTACATAATTAAACCACATTATTTTTTTTTTTCAAAATATTTAAAAATACTTATAAAATCCTTCTAATGGAATCAAAATGTAAATAATTATTTGGTAAATTTAATACCTAATGATAATTACTTATTAATACATATATAACCCTATCAAAATCTTGTAATATATATACATCTATTTGTGTGCATGTTGCACGACAAATCTTACCAAATATACTTATTCACAATAAATACATTTTAAAGACTTAGTTACAATTAATAATAGGTATTGATCGTGCTTGATCGTGCATTGCTTAATTCTTTGAAGTTCTTGTTCATATACATTACATCAATTCAAGGTGAGTTTCCGTGGCCATTTTTTATGCTTTTATAATTGTTTCAATGTTTTTCAAACTTGGGGGAAAAGTATGCTCACCCGTTTTCGATGCTGTACAATCTTACATACAATTTTCATACTTGGAATCGACGTGATACTATTCTCATATTCTAATACATACATGGTGTTATTCTATTCTTACAACCATTAATTCCGGGTTAGGAACCAACGGATAGGTATTGGTAGTACTACTGGGTTGACACCCCCACCCTCGACAGATCGGTTTAACTTGTGAGTTACCGACTACAGCTGCCAGCAATCAGGCCATGGGTGAATATATTCCGTCGAACTTATATGCATAAACGTCATAGGGTTTGGTTGTAAAACACATGTTATGTGGTTTTTTTTGCTTACAGTATGATTCCATATCAAATTCTATACAGCATCAACTACATGTTTCCAATTTAAACCTGCGGAACTCACCAACATTATGTGTTGACATTTTTGAGCATATCTTTTCAGGTGAACATAATCAAAGAGGATAGCTAGAGTTGATGCCTTAGCCGAGACCCTCAGGATTTCAATAAGCTTTGCATTAGTCATGTATATCATTTGTTTTATTTGTGAACTGTGTGTATTTTAGATTTGGAATTAATAAGACTATGATAGTCGTGGAACTGACTAACCACGACACAAGTCACCATTGTGTCGGGCGACGTCATGACATGAGGATTTTGCATATAACATGTCTCTGTAATTATACCAAGTGTTATGACGATCCCGTCCGTCGCATCCTCGTGTTTCCGCTACAAGCGGGGGTGTGACAGTGGCTATCCCAATTTCCACCAAAATCTATAGCACAAGCTCTTAGCATATCTTCTAGTGTTTGTATTGTTCTTTCGCTTTGTCCATCAGTTTGTGGATGATAGGCTGTACTTAAGTTCATTGGGTTCCTAAGGCTTTTTGTAATGTCTGCCAAAATCTGAAAGTAAATCTACTGTCTCTATCTGATATGATGGATACAGGTATTCTATGTCTAGACACAATTTCTTTTATTTAAATTCTTGCTAGTCTTTCTATCTTATAATCTTCTCGTATGGGTAAGAAATGAGCTGACTTAGTCAATCTATCTACTATAACCCAAATTGTGTCGTATCCATTTCTAGTTCTTAGTAGTTTGGTTATGAAGTCCATTGTAATCTAATCCCATTTCCATTCTGGAATTTATGGTTGTTGTAGGTATCCTGAAGGTTTTTGGTATTCAACTTTTACTCTTGAACAGATATCACATTGTTCCACGAATTCTCCGACTGATCTTTTCATGCCTGGCCACCAGTATTGGTTTTTCAAATCCTTGTACATTTTATTATTTCCTGGATGTACAGAATATTTTGACTTATGTGCTTCTTATAGGACAATTGTTCTAATCATGCTATTGTCAGGTATCCAAATTCTCCCTTTAAACCTCAGAATTCCATCTGTTTCTTCTTTCATATCTTTTAATTGTCCCTTTAGTTTCAACATATCCTCTTGTTGGGCTTCCTGGATTTGTTTTAACAAATTTGAGTGTAATTCCATTCTCATAGTACGTACTTGTAATGGCTTAGTCCTTTCTTTTCTACTTAGAGCATCAGCAACTACATTTGCTTTACCAGGGTGATACTTGATTTCACAGTCATAATCACTTAATAATTCTACCCATCTTCTCTGCCTCATATTTAACATCTCTGATCAAAGATATGTTGTAGACTTTTATGATCCGTATATATTATACACTTAGTTCCATACAGATAATGTCTCCAAATTTTTAATGCAAACACTACTGCTCCTAATTCTAGATCATAGGTGGTATAGTTCTTTTCACTACCCTAAGTTGTCTGGATGCATATGCTATTACTTTATCCTTTTGCATTAAAACACATCCAAAACCTTGACATGATGCATCACAATATACTATAAAATTATCCGTCCCTTCTGGCAAAGCTAAAACCGGTGCACTACACAACTTATTTTTGAGGAGTTCAAAAGCATTATTTTGTTTTTCTTCCCATATATACCTTCTATCTTTTTGGGTCAATTCTGTCAAAGGTTGAGCTATTCTCGAGAAATTTTCTATAAATCTCCAGTAATATCCTGCTAAACCTAAGAATTGTCGTATTTCAGTTGGGGTTTTTGGAACTTCCCATTTCTTGACTGCTTCAATCTTTGTTGGATCAACTTGAATCCCATTCTAATTAACTATGTGTCCTAGGAATTGTACTTCTCTTTTCCAAAATTCACATTTTGAAAATTTTGCATACAACTTTTCCTTTCGTAGTAATTCCAAAGTTAACCTCAGGTGTTGTTCGTGGTCTTCCTTATTTTTAGAGTAAATCAGAATGTCATCTATGAAGACTATAACGAATTTATCTAAATAGGGTTTGCACACTCTATTCATTAAATCCATAAACACTGCTGGGGCATTGGTTAATCCAAATGGCATTACAAGAAATTCATAGTGTCCGTACCTAGTCCTGAATACAGTTTTAGATATGTCGTCATCCTGCACTCTTAACTGATGATATCCAGACCTTAAATCTATTTTAGAAAAATAACTAGATCTTTGTAATTGATCAAATAAATCATCAATCCTAGGGAGAGGATATCTATTCTTTATAGTAACTTTATTGAGTTCTCTATAATCAATACACATTTTAAAAGTTCCGTCTTTCTTTTTGACAAACAGAACTGGTGCTCCCCAAGGTGATACACTAGGACGTATAAATCCCTTATCTAATAGTTCTTGTAATTGGGTCATGAGTTCCTTCATTTCAGTTGGTGCTAAACGATATGGTGCTTTAGCAATAGGGGCTGTTCCTGGTATTAATTCTATTTTAAACTCTACTTAACGAGGGGGTGGTAATCCAGGTAATTCATTAGGGAAAACATCAGAGTATTCATTAATAATAGGAACACTTTCTAAATTCCCTTATCAAGCTTTGCATCTATTATATGAGCTAAGAAAGCTAAACATTTCTTATTTAAGCATTTTTATGCTTTCTTGCAGGAAATTAGTTTCATAATACCATTTGGTCTGTCACCGTATATACAGAGATTTTTATTTTCCTTATTCAAAGGAATTTTATCATTTTCTTATCACATATAATCTCAGCATGGTTTTTACTTAACCAATCCATCCATACTACAATATCAAATCCTCCCAATTTAATAGGAATCAGATCTATATCAAAACAATATTCATCTAAATTCAAAATACAGTTAGGAATAATCACACCAGCTTCTATTACTTTACCATCAGTTAATTCTATCACATATTTATGTCTTAGTTTCTCAGAGGTTAAACTAAGTGATGGTTTAAAGGTATTTAAAATAAAACTACGAGTTGCTCCTGTATCAAATAATACTTTTGCGTACTGGTTGTTGATAAGGAACGTACCCGTTACCACTTCTGGTTCCTGACGAGCTTCTTCGGCTTGTATTACGAAAGCTCTTCCACGGGGGTTGTTTTGGTTAACTGGAGCCTTGCCTTTCCGTTGTGGGCATTCATTACGGAAATGGTTCTCGTTTCCACACTGAAAGCAGACTGGTTTAGGGTTGGTAGGGTTCTTGCAATCTCGGGATATGTGTCCTTTCTTCTTGCAATTATAACAAACCACTGTCATACAGTTTCCTGAATGATATCTTTGGCAGATATTGCACTGTGGTTGTCTATCCATTTTCTTTCCCTGAGCTGTTCCTAAAAAATTTCTTTATGGAGGTCGGGTTATTCTTTTCTAAGGGTTTTCTTCAAATCTCCTTCCTGTGTGGTTTTCATTCCACTTTCTTTTCTCTCCAATTTTGGATTGCTTAATGATCCATTCCTGATCCTTTCATCTGTTAAACTTCCTGACAGGATTGCTGCTTCCTGAAAAGTTTTGGTCCTTGTGGATTTTACTAATCCTCTTATTTGTGGTACCAGCCCCCAAATATATCTTCCTATCCTTTTTGATTCAGGGGTTATCAGATGTGGTACTAACCTGGACAGTTCTTTATACCTGTCGGTATATTCCCGGTGTGCAGCTCCCTTCATTTCTAGTGCCAGAAATTCAGCCTCTAATTTTTCTATTTCATTATAAGGACAATATTTCTCTATAACTAGATTTCTAAAATCTTCCCAACTTATCTTATTCATAATATGCCTACCTTTAGTGTGTACCTCCATTTTCCACCAGGATTGTGCCTCTCATTTTAGTGAATGCAAAGCAAACAGTGTCTTGTAATTCTCAGCACAATTACTAATTTCCAAGACTGCTTCCATTTCATCTAACCATCGTAAGGCTTGCACAGCTCCTCCTTTTCCATTAAATTCTCGGGGTCTGCAGGACATAAAGGTCTTGTAAGAGCATCCTTTCGAGATTCCATTCAGGATGTCTTCCTCCTGTCGTTCTTCTGAATTAATATTTTCAGGCCTTTCCTGTGGGTGTGAGGTGGTTCCAAAGTTCAGATTTTGTTGTAGTTGGGTTATCAGGGTAGGTAAGGTACCTTCTATTTGTTGGGCTACTATTTGGGAAATTCTATCATTTTCATTTGTATCAGTATTCACAGGTGTTTCTTCCCCAAATCGGGTTCTAGGTCGTCCTACTCTAGCTGTTCTTCGTATAGACTGAGTGTTTCTTTTTTAGCGGCATGATTCACTATAGTAAATTATAATATTAGTATCATAAATGGATATAAATTTCTTTAGCACATAACAAATAAACATTTCAACACAAAAGAATACAATTATATTATTAAGTTCATATTTCTTTATTCTGACAAGTTAGACTATAGCTTTCTAGTTCTTGTGAATCCATTCCCATATCTTTGTGAAGATATTTTTCTTAGCTGTTTTGAGTTTCTTGATATCCTTCTGGATTCTCCAGATTCCTAGTTGTATTTTCTTGAGTTTCCTAAGAGTCCGCTGAGCTGTCTTCACTTGGTTTAACTTTTGTCTTTTAGTTATTTTACCTTCGTTTCTGGAGAAATCAGTATTTTGTATTTCTATATCCTCAGCTTTCCTAGTTACAAATCTGTCTCCACGTCGTATCTTTTTCCTAGGGGTCTTAATTGTATATCCTCCAATGTGTACAGGTGCACGTCGAACATAAAATTTTGGCTCATTTTCAACTTCCAGTGGAGGAATTTCCATAGCTTGTTGGGGTTCTGGTTCAGGTGTAATTTCTTTAGAGTTGTTATGGTCTGAGCATTCGGAAGGATTAGTCTCATTGTAGTAACTATCTGAATTCATAACTGCAAAAATTTCTTTATAATTTTTCACAAAATGGTTAGTCACATATTTTTTATTATAATTATTAAAGTTAAGAATAGAATCATAGAATTTCACATAAAATCATATCACACACACACACACACACACACACACACACACATATATATATATATATATATATATATATATATATATATATATATATATATATATATATATATTTACCATTATTTGAGCTTATGGTTATAGTCTAGGTATTTTCATTGTACCTAATTCTCTATAACCAATGGTTCTGATACCAACCTGTCACATCCCGGTGGAAGCGTGAAGCGATTTCTGGATGTGACTTGTTTGTTCAGAACGAAATTGATTATAAGAAATTAAATCACAACAATATTAATACATAATACATAACTTGATTATATTAATCATAAGTTAGGATTACATCATTACATATAAAGTCAAAATTTGATATAATCCTTATTACAACTTTTATTTAACTAAACATCTTCAAATGCGATGGAAATACGCTTCCACCACAACACTGTCATCGTATATGTTGACGGTTAGGTTTACACAGACCCTTCCCACGACTTCTCCCCAACCATTATATACATCAAACGAGAAGTCTACATTGTTAGTCATTTTTTACCTGAAAAAGCATACTTAAATAGTCAACATAAAGTTGGTGAGATCATAGGCTTATTTTCAGACAAAACATTTTATTGATGCACCGATTACAACCAAACCTGCTTACACATAATTCATATTGTCACGAAACAATTCACAAAATCAGATAATATTATATCACAACACTCATCCTGTTATTGAAGAAAATATTTAAATAGCATCACAACACTCATCCTGTTGGTGCAAAATATTCTCCTAAGTAGCGCTACTAATATTATCAGACGGTTCCTCATTCGAATTAATGGTTGTATCACAAATGACAGTACATCTCAAAATAATTTCCAAAATAATGCATCAACATAAACAGTATGTCTTTTCCCCTAAAACTTTATAAATACCAAAATGGGGCTATGAGTCTCACCTGTTCTCCAAAATATAACCTATAAAAATTTTATAAGTTAGATAAAATTTCTTTAAAATTTTTAGAACATCAGATATAACTAATTCTTGAAAAATTTAACTTTAATATAATCAGATAATATTACCATAAAATTCTAAATTTTTATTTTACTATATACAAGTTGTTATAATTATTCCAAATTCACCATAAATCACCAAAAATAGCTACTGTTATCCAAAAATTCACAAAAATTTATAGAATATTACTTCAATAGTTTATATCATCCTATAAATTTCCTGATATCTAATTCACAATAAATTTCTTTCTGTAAATCTTACAATATTCCTAAAATTCATTAAAAATATCTATATATCTCCAAAAATTATGGAATTTACACCATCTGTTTAATTTGATTTATAATGGCTTCATTGAATTTTTCATTATTATGGTATTAATTACGTATTTCTTTGGATTTTTCTTTTACAGATCACTTAAAAAATCATTTTCAATCATAATAAGGAAATAAAATACAAAATAATTCCTGGAGCTTTTATATCTCAAAAGAGTCACTCTGTGATTTTTCCAGAATTTTCCCGAATTTATTTGTATTTTTGAGTATTTTCTTTATTTTAAACAATTTGTATAAATTATTTTACTTATTATCTTTTTACTAAAATTTACAGAAGGGTAAATTAATATTTTATAGAAATTTTCCAATGTTTATTCCTACAATCGCATTTATTTAGTATTTTTACTTAATTTTTCTTAATATCTCAAGATTAATTCTCATTAATCCCAAAATATCCTTTTTGTCACAAGTTTTCTGATTTCATTACTGTGACTTGATAAGAATTAAGGTTTTCAAGACTTTTTAAGATTGTTTTTGGTGTATATGTACCAAAACTAATTTTTGTATGTGTTTATAACACATTTGTAGTCTTTGGTATCTAAATACTTTAGAAAGGGTTATAACCTTGTAAATGAGACGAGGAAGAGGGGTTGATGATGATTAAAGATGGTTGGAGGTGTCTTGAATCCTTAACTTGATGAAACTTGTGTGTTTTTGTCACTTGTTTATAGGAACCGAGAGGTAGAGATGGAACAAGGTGGCGGGAGTTGGTTGTGATGTATTGTTCTTGTTGTTCGAGGGATGAAGGGAGGGTGGAGGTGATGATGGTCACGAATGGTGATGGTGGTGCTGGTTACGGGGGTGATGGTTATGCTTGAGAGATAAAGGAACGAGGTGGTGGTCGCGGTTGTTGGTGGTTGTGTTTGCTATGAAAGGTGGTTCTTTGGGGATGCTTGGCCGAGAGGTAGATGTAATGATATAAGAAAGCCACAAGTTGTAATGTATGTATATACATCCGCTCGGTTTTTGTGACAACCCTAGAATTATTTTTATTATATTACGTTACGAGCCGCAATAATAATATGTTTAGTATATATATATTATGGATATACGTATGCATGTTTGCATGCATGCCTATATATTAGTAAATTACATATGCATGTATGTTTATACACCCGAAATTCACACATACGTGTATATATATATAAGTTTTTACGTACGCATGTTTACATACATATATGTACATGGAAAATTTTTAGAATGCTTGTATATGTACGGGTAGCATGTATATATATGATTACTCATTTGTATGTATAGTCTATTTTCATAAAAGCTCACTTATATATATCTATGAATATATACGTATATATATATATTTTTTACTTATTTGTACATGTTTATATTATAAACACATACATATGTGTATACACACTAATAACATGAAATATATATGTTGTGTATGTATAATTGTGATCTATTTATATAAAGTCACCTATGCATATAATTAAAAGTATATATATATATAATATAACCAAAACTTAAAAACCTAAACTAACATCAAAACCTAAAAACTAAAAACCACCCTCCTCCATACACCTCTCGGGTAACACCATTAGAAGACCACCATCTTACACCACTCGAACCACCACCGCCCGAAAACTACTAACCCCAAGCCACCATGCCTCGGTTTTCTTTTCTTGCCACCACACCGCCACCTTGCAAAGCCTAGACTTAGGCACCAAGTTTCAGCACTTCAAAAAGAAATGGTAATCCTAAGGATTCCTCTTGATTTCTTGCTTTCACACTACCAAAACCGCCACCATACACCACCTAATGCCACCTCCTATCCTTAGTCACCAAGTTCCATAAATGAAGCTAGGAGGATAAGCCACTTCATAAAGCTAGAATTGCTTACTCACCCATGCTATCATAGGTAGCAATCGACCCCCATGCATCCTTAAAACTCTCTGTCCCTCAACCACTTCATCTTCACTCTTAGCTCCTCTCTCTCTCGGTTTTATTTCAACACACACCACCTTCACTCGACCACCATCACCTTCAGCTACCTTCTGCCCCTCTCTCCCTCGAGTACAAACATCAACACCACCACCCTTCTGTCCTATAACCCCTCTACAACCAACAACATCAACAAACAACAATAACAATAACCGACAACCACAACAACAAACAAACACAACCACGCACCACCATCACCTACCATCACCATCCACGACCTCCACAACCTTGGCTCGGGTTCAAGAAGCTAGGATATCATCAAGATCATCATCACAAGGTGATAAAAGGATTTTTGTTACATATATGTTACAAAACACACACACACACACACACACACACACACACACACACACACACACACACACACATATATATATATATATATATATATATATATATATATATATATATATATATTAGTTGGTGTTCAAACGCCAAAACCAATTTTGAGAGTTTTAGTTCATGAATCATAAGTGATGAGTTGCAAAAACTCAGAAACTTATGATTAAAAAGATATATTTTGAATTTACAAAGTTAATCTTGTAATTATTTAAGAAAAATCAAATAAATATTAAATGAATGCGATTGTGGGAATAAACACTGAAAAATTCTCATTTTTATACTGAAATATGGATCTGGAAACTTTGACAAAGTTTTGATAAGTAAATAATTTATATAAGTTATTTTATAATGAAAAATAGAAGAAAATATCAAAAATAGAAATAAAGTCGGGAAAATTATGATAAAATCCCAGGATGATTCTTTTGAGGTATAAAATCCTATGGAATTATTATATAATTTTATTCCTTATTATAATTAAGATATGAATTTTTATGTTTTCTGCAGTAAATAAATCATAATAAATACTTAACATAAATAATAAATTCTGATAAAATCATAGAGTTAATATTAAATCAGAGACTACATAATATATAATTTTCATAATTTTTGGAGCAATATAAGTATTTTTTCTAAATATTGAGATTATTGTGAAAATTTTAGAAACTAATATATTATGATTTGGACCTTGATATATTTATCTAATGTTCTATTTTATATATGAGATTATCTTTAAAATTTTAAGAATTTATTGATTGCAGAAGCTATTTTTGATGAATTTTGGGAATATTGTGGGATTTATATAAAATAATATGTTGGGAGTTAGATACTATAAAATTTATGAGATATTACTGACTGTTGGAATAAAATTCTATGAAGTTTTGGTAATTTTTGGATGACAGTAGGTAATTTTTATGATTTATGGGACTTTGGATTAATTTTAAGCAAATTATGTATAAATAATTTGTGGGAAATTTTTGTGATAACATTGTTGGTAGAACTTCTAAAAGATACTTCCATCTGAGGTTTTAAAAATTTTAAAGAAAATATTTTCTGATACTGTGAACTATTTTATAGGTTCAAGTTGGAAGACACGGTGAATTCATAGCCTCATTTTCAACCGTTTGGTATTCAATAAAGTTTTGGGGGAAAAAGTATACTGTTTGGGTTGATGTATTATTTTTGAAAATATTTTTGTTGCTTACTGTCATTTGCGATACAACTATTAGTTCGAATGAGGAACCGTCCGATAATGTTAGTAGCGCTACTTAGGAGAATATTTGTACCAACCGGATGAGGGTTGCTACTATTTTCCTGCATCTAACCGAATGGGGGTTAGGATGTAATATTATCTGATTTTGTGAATTATTTCGTGACAGTATGATTATGTTGTGAGCAGGTTTGGTTGTAATTGATACATCAACAAAATATTTGTCTGGCTATAAACCTATGTTCTCACCAACATTTTTGTTGACTGGTTTAAGTGTACTTTTTCAGGAAATGAGTAACTCATTTGATTTCAGCTTTGAAGTTCATAATGGATGGGGTGAAGTAGTTGGGAGGGTCTGCGTCACGCTGACCGTTAATATAGTTGACGGGAGCGTGTATGTTGACGCTCATTTTCATAGGTTCTAGACATGCTGTGATCTAGTTGTAAACCAATTACATCTAATTTTGTAACCTATGTAAAAGACGTAATTCCTCTATTATTAATAAAATCATGTCTATGTTATGTCTCTATATATTATGATTGCGTTTATTTTTCTATAAACAATGCACTCTGATAAAAGCTAGTCACATTCCACCCGTATCGTTCACGCTTCCGCCGGGATGTATAGAGAATTAGTTATTTTTAAGGAAATAACTAGGCTATAACCATAAGCTCAAATATATCATTTTATGATTTTATGTGAAATATGTGAATTATGTGAAATTCTATGATTTTATGATTAAGATTCTAACAAAACCTTAATAATTATTTGACTAACCATTTTGTGAAATATTGTTAAGAAATTTGTGCAGTATGAATTCAGATAGTTATCGCTATGAAACCGACCCTTCCGAAGGTTCATACCATAGCAGCCCTAAAGAAATAACACCTGAACCAGAACCTCAGCAGGCTATGGATGTTTCCCCAACAGAAATGGAGAATAAGACAAAATTTTATGTTAGACGTGCACCAGTACACATGGGAGGATATACAATTAAGACTCCTAGGAAAAAGATACTATGTGGACACAAACTTGAAGCTAAGCAATCTAAGGATCTAGAAAGACAACCTCCTGATTCTCCCAAAGATGAAGATAGAATTATTAAACCAGAGTTGGATCAGGTGAAGACAGCCCAACAAACTCTTAAGAAACTTAAGAAAATACAGCTAGGAATCTGGAAAATTCAGAAGGACATCAAAAAGCTCAAGACACCCAAGAAAAGTATTTTCACCAGGATATGGAAATGGATTCGTAAAAACTGAAAGACTATAGTCTAACACTCTAGAATAGAAGAAATAAGAGCTTAATTGATATATGTACTTTTGTGACAACATGTTTATTTGATTCGTGTTAAATAATTTTTGTGTTAAGATATTTATTTGCAATACTAACATTGAAATTCACTATAGTGAATCATGCCGCCAAAAAGAAACACTCAGCCTGTCCGGAGAACAGCTCGAGTGGGACGACCCAGGACCAGACTTGGGGAAGAAACACCCATGAACCTTAATACAACTGAGAATGATAGGATATCTCAGATAGTAGCCCAACAACTGGAAGCTACCTTACCTACCTTAATTACCCAACTCCAACAAATCTAAATTTTGGAACTACCTCAAACCCACCAGCAGGGCCTGAAAACATGAATATGGAAGAACGACAGGAAGAAGAGATTCTAAATGGAATTTCAAAGGGATGCTCCTACAAAACTTTTATGTCCTGTAGACCTCGGGAATTTGATGGAAAAGGTGGAGCTGTACAAGCTTTAAAATGGCTAGACGACATGGAAGGAGTCCTGGAAATCAGCAACTGAGCTGAAAACTTCAAGACACTGTTTGCTTCCCATTCCTTTAAAGGAAAAGCACAATTCTGGTGGAAAATGGAGGTACACACTAGGGGTAGAAATGTTATGAATAAGCTGAGTTGGGAAGAATTTAGAAATCTAGTGATAGAAAAATACTGCCCATATAATGAAATAGAAAAACTAGAGGCGGAATTCTTAGAACTAAAGATGAAAGGGTCTGCACACCGGGAATATACTGATAGGTATAATGAACTATCCAGATTAGTACCACATCTGATAACCCCAGAATCAAAAAGAATAGGTAGGTATATTTGGGGATTAGTGCCACAAATAAGAGGACTAGTGAAATCTGCTAGAACCAAAACCTTCCAAGAAGCAGTAATCCTGTCAGGAAGTCTGACAGATGAATTGATCAGGAATGGATCATTAGGTCATCAACAGGTAGGAGAGAAAAGAAAATGGACTGAAAACCACCCTGGAAGAAGATTTGGAGAAAGCTCCCAGAAAAGAGTAACCCGACCTCCACCAAGAAACTTTTTGGGAACAACTCAAGGGAAGAAAGTAGAAAAACCACCACAGTGTAATATCTGTCAAAGATATCATACAGGGAACTGTATGACAGTGGTTTGCTATAACTGCAAGAGGAAGGGACATATTTCTCGAGATTGCAAAAACCCTACCAACCCTAAAACCGTCTGTTTTCAGTGTGGAAGTGAAAATCATTTCCGTAATGAATGCCCACAACGAAAGGGCAAGGCTCCAGCTAACCAGAACAACCCCCGTGGAAGGGCATTTGTGATACAAGCTGACGAAGCTCGTCATGAACTAGAAGTAGTAACGGGTACGTTCCTTATCAATAACCAGTACGCTAAAGTATTATTTGATACAGGAGCAACTCGTAGTTTTGTTTCACATACTTTTAGACCATTACTTAGTCTAACATCTGAGAAATTATGTGACACATATGTGATAGAATTAGCTGACGGTAAAACAATTAAAGCTGATGAAATCATTCCTAATTGCATCTTGAATTTAGATGAATACTGTTTTGATATAAATCTAATACCTATTAAATTAGGAGGATTTGATATCGTAGTAGGAATGGATTGGTTGAGTACAAATCATGCTGAAATCATTTGTGATAAGAAAATGATTAAGATTCCTTTGATTAAGGAAGACAAAACCCTCTGCATATATGGTGATAGACCAAACAACACTGTGAAACTGATTTCTTGTGAAAAAGCACAGAAATGCTTAAACAAGAATTGTTTAGCTTTCTTGGCTCATATAGTTGATACAAAACTTGACAAGGAAAATTTGAAAAGTGTTCCTGTTATAAATGAATATGCTGATGTTTTTTCTGATGAACTACCTGGACTACCACCTCCTCGTCAGGTAGAATTTAAAATAGAATTGATACCAGAAACAGCCCCTATTGCCAAAGCTCCTTATCGTTTAGCACCAACTGAGATGAAAGAACTCATGACTCAGTTACACGAACTATTAGATAAAGGATTCATATGTCCTAGTGTATCACCTTGGGGAGCACCAGTTCTGTTTGTCAAAAGAAAGATGGCACCTTTAGAATGTGTATTGATTATAGGGAACTTAATAAGGTTACCATAAAGAATAGGTATCCACTCCCTAGAATTGATGATCTGTTTGACCAACTACAAGGATCCAGTTATTTCTCAAAGATAGATTTAAGATCTGGATATCATCAATTAAGGGTACAGGAAGATGACATTTCTAAGACTGCATTTAGAACTAGATATGGTCATTATGAATTCCTTGTGATCATGCCATTTGGGTTAACCAATGCTCCAGCAGTATTTATGGATCTAATGAATAGAGTGTGTAAACCTTACTTAGATAAATTTGTTATAGTCTTCATAGGTGATATTTTAATTTATTCTAAGAACAAGGAAGACCACGAACAACATCTGAGGTTAACACTAAGATTGTTACAAAAAGAAAAATTTTATGCAAAATTTTCAAAATGTGAATTTTGGAAAAGGGAAGTACAATTCCTTGGGCACATAGTCAACCAAGATGGAATTCAGGTTGATCCAGCAAAAATAGAAGCAGTTAAGAAATGGGAAATTTCAAAAACCCCAACTGAGATACGACAATTCTTAGGTTTAGCAGGATACTACAGAAGATTTATAGAAAACTTCTCAAGGATAGCCCAACCGTTGACAGAATTGACTCAAAAAGATAGAAAGCATGCATGGGGAGAAAAACAAAATGAAGCTTTTGAACTTCTCAAGAGTAAGTTATGTAGTGCACCCGTATTAGCTTTACCAGAAGGAACAGATAATTTCATAATATCCTGTGATGCATCTCGTCAAGGCTTTGGGTGTGTTTTGATGCAAAAAGATAAGGTGATTGCATATGCATCTAGACAACTTAGAGGTAGTGAAAAGAATTATACCACCCATGATTTAGAATTAGGAGCTGTGATATTTGCACTAAAGATCTGGAGGCATTATCTGTATGGAACTAAGTGTATAATATATACGGATCACAAAAGTTTGCAACATATCTTTGACCAGAAAATGTTAAATATGAGGAAAAGAAGATGGGTAGAGTTACTAAGTGATTATGACTGTGAAATTAAGTATTACCCAGGTAAGGCAAACGTAGTTGCTGATGCTTTAAGTAGAAAACAAAGAACAAAACCTTTACGGGTACGAGCAATGAAAATGGAATTACATTCAGATCAATTAAGTCAGATACGGGAAGCTCAACAAAAAGATCTGCTAAAACTAAAAGGACAAATGAAAGATTTGAAAGAAGAAGCAGATGGAATACTGAAATTCAAAGGAAGAATCTGGATACCCGACAACAACCTGATTAGAACAACTGTTCTGCAAGAAGCTCATAAGACAAGATATTCTGTACACCCAGGAAACAATAAAATGTACAAAGATTTGAAAAGCCAATACTGGTGGCCAGGCATAAAAAGATCAGTTGGAGAAATTGTGGAACAGTGTGATGTCTGCTCAAGAATAAAAGTTGAGTATCAAAAACCTTCAGGATACCTGCAGCAACCAGAAATTCATGAATGGAAGTGGGATCAAATTACAATGGACTTCATAACTAAGTTACCCAGGACCAGAAATGGATACGACACAATATGGGTTATAGTAGATAGACTAACTAAGTCCGCTCATTTCTTACCTATCCGAGAAGATTATAAAATTGAGAGGTTAGCAAGAATTTACATAAAAGAGATTGTGTCCAGACATGGAATACCTGTATCCATAATATCAGATAGAGATAGTAGATTTACTTCTAGGTTCTGGCAAACTTTACAAAAAGCCTTAGGAACTCAAGTAAATTTAAGTACAGCTTATCACACACAGACTGATGGACAGAGTGAAAGAACAATACAAACCCTGGAAGATATGTTAAGGGCTTGTGTTATAGACTTTGGTGGAAATTAGGATAGTCATTTACCTCTAATAGAATTTTCATACAACAACAGTTACCACTCTAGTATTGGATTAGCACCATTTGAAGCTTTATACGGAAGAAAATATAGGTCACCTCTATGTTGGAATGAAATAGGTGATAGACAACTCACAGGTCCTGAACTAATCCAAGAAACCACAGATAAAATCACTGAGATCAAAAACAGTTTGAAAGCAGCTCGTGATCGACAAAAAAGCTATGCAGACAAACGAAGAAAACCATTGGAATTTCAAGTTGGAGACATAGTCTACCTAAAAATATCACCCTCTAAAGGTATCTTTCGATTTGGAAAATCCAGTAAGCTGAACCCTAGGTACATTGGTCCATTCAAGATCATTGATAGAATTGGTCCTGTAGCATATAAGTTGGAATTACCACACGAATTAAGTGAAGTACACAACACATTTCATGTGTTCAACCTCAAGAAATGCTTAACCAATGAAACCTTAGAAGTACCAATTCAAGAGATCAAAGTAGATAAGAAACTGCATTTTGTGGAAGAACCAATAGCCATTGTGGGAAAGGAAATAAAAAAGTTAAGAAGAAGTAAATTCCCATAGTGAAAATTAAATGGAATGTAAAAAGAGGACCAGAATACACCTGGGAAAAGGGAAGATGAAATCAAGAAGAAGTACCCCCACTTATTTGGAGGTAATAATTATTTAAATTTCTAAAGCACACTCCACTGAATTTCGGGACGAAATTCTTTTAACGGGGGGAGAATGTGACAACCCTAGAATTATTTTTATTATATTACGTTACGAGCCGCAATAATAATATGTTTAGTATATATATATTATGGATATACGTATGCATGTTTGCATGCATGCCTATATATGTCACACCCTCGCTTAGAGCGGAAACACGAGGATGCGACGGACGGGATCGTCATAACACTTGGTTTGTTTATAGAGACATAATACATACAAAATCCTCGTGTCATGACGTCGCCCGACACAATGGTGACTTGTGTCGTGGTTAGTCAGTTCCACGACTATCGTAGTCTTATTGATTCTAAATCCAAAATACACAGAGTTCACAAATGAAAACAAATGATATACAATCACTAATACAGATCTATTGAAATCTTGAGGGTCTCTGTTAAGACATCTGCTCTAGCTATCCTCTTTGATTATGATCACCTGAAAAGATATGCTCAAAAATGTCAACAATAATGTTGGTGAGTTCCGCAGGTTTAAATTGAAAACATGTAGTTGATGTTGTATAGAATTTGATGTGGAATCATACTGTTATAAGCAAGCAAAACCACATAACATGTGTTTTAGACAAACCAACCTAATGACGTTATGCATATAAATTAGACGGAATATATTCACCCATGGCCTGATTGCTGGCAGCTGTGTTGGTAACTCGCAAGTTAACCAATCGTCGATGGGTGGGGGTGTCAACCCAGTAGTACTACCAATACCTAACCGCGGGTTCCCAAACCGGGAATTAATGGTTCTAAGAATCCATAGAATAACACCATGTATGTATGCAAAACAGTATCACGTTGATTCCAAGTATGAAAATTGAATATATGATGTACAGCATTGAAAACGGGTGAGCATACTTTTCCCCCATTGATTGAAAACATTGAAAACTTGTATAAGCATAAAAAGGGCCCACGAAACTCACCTTGAATTGATGTAATGCACAAAGACTTCACAGAATAAAGCAATGCACGATCAAACACGATCAATACCTATTATTGATTATAACTAAGCCTTTAAAACATATTCAGGGCGAATAGATATGTTTGATTGAATTCGAGTCGGTTCGGTTTGACTCGTACACGATTAGATATATGTATTCAAGTTTGATTATCAATTTAGTGTTTCTTGGGTTTAATATCTGATAATGTTTAGATATATTATGTATAAATTCGTCGTAATATTTTGAAATATTATTTAACATTGCTTATGATTACATATATAACTTATAATTATGTTTGTAAATAATTTATGTATAATTTCTATGGTTTTCCATGATTATTTTATAATTAATTACGATATAATGCCTATTTTTATAAAAATGATTATTTATAATATTTATAAATAATATTTTATAAAGATTTTTAAGGTTTTTAAATAAAATAAATTTACAGAAAATAATTTTGTAAGATTTAAAATAAGGAAGTTTATAAAATTTATTTTTATAATTTTTAAGAATTTTTATATATTTTATTGAGGCTTAAAAAGGTTTTTAAAAATAAATGGCAGAGGCTCGGGTTCGAACCCGGGACCTCTAAACCATAATCCCACGCACCAACCAGTGAACCAAGGCATCCAGCCGCGGTGGTAATCAGTTTCAATTGTTTTTAAACATGGTTTTCCCCATTCCCCCAATTTGTGATGAACCCTAATTTGATTTCACCAAAATTGAACATAAATTCGGTTCTGTTAATACCTATAATGATGGGGCTTTTGATCCCCATGTATAAACGAGTATATGTATGCGTTTAATTACCTGTTTACGAATCGAATTGATGATGGAACAGATAAGAACAGGCCGCGGCAAAGGGAGAATCGGTTCGAGTCGGTTTTGTTGATGATAACCAAATTAATTGCACAGGAAGCTTCCAATGACAATAATGATGAATAGCCCTCTGTAAATTTTGTGTATTGGAGCTTATATGATGGGATTCGAATGAGTTGCAGGTCGAAACAGAGATGGTGATCGATTTCAATGTTTGTATGTGTTTCAGGTGCGAGTTCAGGTAGTATTCGATTAAGGATTTATATAGGATTGTTCATGTCGGATTAATTCGATTATATTAGTGTTGAGTGGGCGAACTAGCCGTTTGAACGGTCGAAAAATAAAGTGAAAAGGTTATAGCCGTTAATCGACCGTTAAAACGCGTTTTGTGTGTGCATTGAGTTCGATTCTTGTCCATGAAGCGATTCGGTGTAATTTAAGCTACAAAAATTGGGTTTTTATGTGTTTTTGGTGGTCGTCGGAGACTCGCCGGAATTGTGCCGGAAAAACGGGGTTTGGGCGGGGGGTTGGTCTTGAAACTTTCAAAGTTACACAAATGGTCCCTGCGGTTTATGTTTATTAATTTATGTTATAAACTAGTTTTTATAGTTTAAAAAATGACCAATTGCCCCTGGACTTTATTATTATTATTATTATTGTTATTATTATTATTGTTATTTATTATTATTATTATTATTATTATTATTATTATTATTATTATTATTATTATTATTATTATTATTATTATTATTATTATTTTTATTGTCGTTATTGTTATTATTATTATTATATTTTTATTATTATTATTAATTTTTATTATAAACGAGTATACGAGAGATTCAACTAAAACGATATATATATATAAAAATAATAAATACGTAAGGATAGTTAACACACATGGAACGAGTACACGATGATAATTCGGTTAACACGATAAATAGACTATGAACATATGTGAGGATCGTTAATACACACGGTGAGTTAACGAGCTTAGTGTAAATTGACAGACCTACCGGTGACAGATGCTACACAACATCACATTCACCACATGATCTTCAACAAAAGGAATCTTAGGTTTCTTTTCTGATTTGGGAATATCTTGAATGTTTCTAGAACTTTGTTCACCAAATCTATCTGTATCATCTGAGCTGTCACACTAATGTGAAAGTAGACCCACGATGTTCTTTGCTTGATATCGTGAGGTGTCACAGTTGCAGGGGTTTTAACATGTTTATCAAAGCTTCATACAACTTAGTTTATATGAAAACGCAGCGGATTTATATTTTAAAACATGTTATTAATTTAGTTGTTAAACCATTTTAACAAACAACCCCAAGCCATGGATCTTTATACACAATGCATACAATAATAAGAACATAAGATAGTCAAGAATCTACAACCTTTGTAGCTTCCTAAAACCCAAAGATATGAGCTGTGAAAGATGAGTTCGTGACTGAGTTTCCAACCAAGAAAACCTCAAGGAGTGATACCCCAAGCTTGTACAAACACCTTGCTTTGCTAGGCTTTGAACACCAACTTGTATTCCTCTCTTTCTTGCTTGACTTTTCAGCCAAGAACCTTTCTTTTGAAGCTGGAAATCCGTTTCTTTGAAGCTGAAAAATGCTTTCTTTTGCTTCAAACTTCCGAGAATGAAAGGGAGGGAGAGAGAGAGAGAGGAGAGGTCTTGTGAATGCAAGTGAGAATAATGGAATGTTTTTTTTGAAACAAGTTAGCATGCTTTGTATATTTACAAGACAAGAAGTTATGGCCATTGCATGCCCAAAGGGCGGCCGAGTTTTTAAAACCAAAGGGGTCCCACCCTTTTAAAGTTTTAAATAAAACTAACACTTATTTGCTTCTTGTTTATAAAGTTTAAAACTTATTTTTAAACTTTATAAATTAAACACCCATTTATTTGTTATCATTTAGTAACACTAAATAATGAAAAACAAATAATATCTCATGAACAATTATTCACATAATAATGTTCATTTGCAAAAACAATAATTTAGAAAATCCATTTTCTAAATTGGTGTCATTATTTATTTGTATGATCTTATCAACAAATGAATTATCTTTTGATGTTTGTTAAGCTTGTTATTGGGTATGACCCGACTTGGATCATATCACACTAGCCACATCAATTTAATATAAATCTTGGGCAGATCAATTCCTTCAACAGTATCCCCCAGTTGAGGGAATTTCATCCCGAAATTCAACTGATGCTAGGTCCAAGAGTGTCATCCTCGAATAGATATGGGTATTTGAGTCTCATCTGATCTTCACATTCCCATGTAAACTCTGGACATCATTTGGAATCCCATCTCACACGAACAATAGGTATCTTACTGCGTCTCAACTTCTTGACCTTTCGGTCCATGATCTCAATAGGTTCCTCCACGAAATGGAGACTTTGATCAATCTTGATGTCCTCAATAGGCACGTGAAGTGATTCGTCAGCTAAACACTTCTTGAGGTTCGATACATGGAAAGTATCATGTACATTGTTAAGCTCTTGTGGCAACCTTAATCGGTATGCCACCGGACCGATTCTCTCTGTGATCTCGAATGGTCCAATGTATCTCGGGGCTAACTTCCCCTTCTTTCCAAACCGAACGATCCCTTTCCAAGGAGAGACCTTAAGTAACACTCGATCCCCAACATTAAACTCTAACGGCTTCCGACGGTTGTCGGCATAGCTCTTTTGGCGATCTCTAGCCGCTTTAAGCCTGTCTTTGATTAAGAAGATCTTATCAGTTATTTCTTGTATGATTTCGGGTCCTGTTAGCTGACTCTCGCCAATCTCGGCCCAACATACAGGTGATCTACATTTACGGCCATACAGCGCTTCGAATGGCGCACACCCAATACTAGTATGGTAGCTGTTATTGTAGGAAAACTCAATCAACGGTAGATGAGTATCCCAACTGCCACCAAAATCAATGACACATGCCCGTAGCATGTCCTCAAGCGTCTGTATTGTGCGTTCACTTTGGCCGTCTGTCTGGCGGTGATAGGCCGTACTCATGTCTAGTCGAGGGCCCATCGCTTTCTGCAACGTCTGCCAAAAGCGTGAAGTAAATCGACAGGTCCTGAACTAATCCAAGAAACCACAGATAAAATCACTGAGATCAAAAACAGGTTGAAAGCAGCTCGTGATCGACAGAAAAGCTATGCAGACAAACGAAGAAAACCATTGGAATTTTAAGTTGGAGACAGTGTCTACGTAAAAATATCACCCTCTAAAGGTATCTTTCGATTTGGAAAATCCAGTAAGCTGAACCCTAGGTACATTGGTCCATTCAAGATCATTGATAGAATTGGTCCTGTAGCATATAAGTTGGAATTACCACACGAATTAAGTGAAGTACACAACACATTTCATGTGTCCAACCTCAAGAAATGCTTAACCAATGAAACCTTAGAAGTACCAATTCAAGAGATCAAAGTAGATAAGAAACTGCATTTTATGGAAGAACCAATAGCCATTGTGGGAAAGGAAATAAAAACGTTAAGAAGAAGTAAATTCCCATAGTGAAAATTAAATGGAATGTAAAAAGAGGACCAGAATACACCTGGGAAAGGGAAGATGAAATCAAGAAGAAGTACCCCCACTTATTTGGAGGTAATAATTATTTAAAATTCTAAAGCACACTCCACTGAATTTCCCTGAAATTCTTTTAACGGGGGGAGAATGTGACAATCCTAGAATTATTTTTATTATATTACGTTACGAGCCGCAATAATAATATGTTCAGTATATATATATTATGGATATATGTATGCATGTTTGCATGCATGCCTATATATTAGTAAATTACATATGCATGTATGTTTATACACCCGAAATTCACACATACGTGTATATATATATAAGTTTTTACGTATGCATGTTTACATACATATATGTACATGGAAAATTTTTAGAATGCTTGTATACGTACAGGTAGCATGTATATATATATGATTACTCATTTGTATGTATAGTCTATTTTTATAAAAGCTCACTTATATATATCTATGAATATATACGTATATATATATATATTACTTATTTGTACATGTTTATATTATAAACACATACATATGTGTATACACACTAGTAACATGAAATATATATGTTGTGTATGTATAATTGTGATCTATTTATATAAAGTCACCTATGCATATATTCAAAAGTATATATATATATATATATATATTATATATGTAATATAACCAAAACTTAAAAACCTAAACTAACATCAAAACCTAAAAACTAAAAACCACCCTCCTAAATACACCTCTCGGGTAACACCATTAGAAGACCACCATCTTACACCACTCGAACCACCACCACCCGAAAACTACTAACCCCAAGCCACCATGCCTCGGTTTTCTTTTCTTGCCACCACACCGCCACCTTGCAAAGCCTAGACTTAGGCACCAAGTTTCAGCACTTCAAAAAGAAATGGTAATCCCAAGGATTCCTCTTGATTTCTTGCTTTCACACTACCAAAACCGCCACCATACACCACCTAATGCCACCTCCTATCCTTAGTAACCAAGTTCCATAAATGAAGCTAGGAGGATAAGCCACTTCATGAAGCTAGAATAGCTTACTCACCCATGCTATCATAGGTAGCAACCGACCCCCATGCATCCTTAAAACTCTCGGTCCCTCAACCACTTCATCTTCACTCTTAGCTCCTCTCTCTCTCTCTCGGTTTTATTTCAACACACACCACCTTCACTCGACCACCATCACCTTCAGCTACCTTCTGCCCCTCTCTCCCTCAAGTACAAACATCAACACCACCACCCTTCTGTCCCATAACCCCTCTACCACCAACAACATCAACAAACAACAATAACAATAACCGACAACCACAACAACAAACAAACACAACCACGCACCACCATCACCATCCATGACCTCCACAACCATGCCTCGGGTTCAAGAAGCTAGGATATCATCAAGATCATCATCACAAGGTGATAAAAGGATTTTTGTTACATATATGTTACAAAACATATATATATATATATATATATATATATATATATATATATATATATATATATATATATATATATATATATATATTAGTTGGTGTTCAAACACCAAAACCAATTTCGAAAGTTTTAGGTCATGAATCTTAAGTGATGAGTTGCAAAAACTCAGAAACTTATGATTAAAAAGATATATTTTGAATTTACAAAGTTAATCTTGTAATTATTTAAGAAAAATCAAATAAATATTAAATGAATGCGATTGTGGGAATAAACACTGAAAAATTCTCATTTTTATACTGAAATATGGATCTGGAAACTTTGACAAAGTTTTGATAAGTAAATAATTTATATAAGTTATTTTATAATGAAAAATAGAAGAAAATATCAAAAATAGAAATAAAGTCGAGAAAATTCTGATAAAATCCCAGGATGATCCTTTTGAGGTATAAAATCCTATGGAATTATTATAGAATTTTATTCCTTATTATAATTAAGATATGAATTTTTATGTTTTCTACAGTAAATAAATCGGAATAAATACTTAACCTAAATAATAAATTCTGATAAAATCACAGAGGTAATATTAAATCAGAGACTACAGAATATATAATTTTCATAATTTTTGGAGCAATATAAGTATTTTTGCTAAATATTGAGATTATTGTGAAAATTTCAGAAACTAATCTATTATGATTTGGACCTTGATATATTTATTTGATGTTCTATTTTATATAATAGATTATCTGTAAAATTTTAAGAATTTATTGATTGCAGAAGCTATTTTTGATGAATTTTGGGAATGTTGTGGGATTTATATAAAATAATCTGTTGGGAGTTAGATACTATAAAATTTATGAGATATTACTGACTGTTGGAATAAAATTCTATGAGGTTTTGGTAATTTTTGGATGACAGTAGATAATTTTTATGATTTATGGGACTTTGGATTAATTTTAAGCAAATTATGTATAAATAATTTGTGGGAAATTTTTGTGATAACATTATTGGTAGAACTTCTAAAAGATACTTCCATCTGAGGTTCTAAAAATTTTAAAGAAAATATTGTCTGATACTGTGAAATATTTTATAGGTTCAAGTTGGAAGACACGGTGAGTTCATAGCCCCATTTTCAACCGTTTGGTATTCAATAAAGTTTTGGGGGAAAAAGTATACTGTTTGGGTTGATGTATTATTTTTGAAAATATTTTTGTTGCTTACTGTCATTTGCGATACAACCATTAGTTCGAATGAGGAACCGTCCGATAATGTTAGTAGCGCTACTTAGGAGAATATTTGTACCAACCGGATGAGGGTTGCTACTATTTTCCTGCATCTAACCGAATGGGGGTTAGGATGTAATATTATCTGATTTTGTGAATTATTTCATGACAGTATGATTATGTTGTAAGCAGGTTTGGTTGTAACTGATACATCAACAAAATATTTGTCTGGCTATAAACCTATGTTCTCACCAACATTTTGTTGACTGGTTTAAGTGTACTTTTTCAGGAAATGAGTAACTCATTTGATTTCAGCTTTGAAGTTCATAATGGATGGGGTGAAGTAGTTGGGAGGGTCTGTGTCACGCTGACCGTTAATATAGTTGACGGGAGCGTGTATGTTGATGCTCATTTTCATAGGTTCTAGACATGCTGTGATCTAGTTGTAAACCAATTACATCTAATTTTGTAACCTATGTAAAAGACGTAATTCCTCTATTATTAATAAAAGCATGTCTATGTTATGTCTCTATATATTATGATTGTGTTTATTTTTCTATAACAATGCACTCTGATAAAAGCTAGTCACATTCCACCCGTATCATTCACGCTTCCGTCGGGATGTGACAGTTTTGGCTTTAATGACACATCAAATAGTTTAGGTTCTAGCTTAGGTGAGTAAGCATCCATAGGAATGCTTAGTCAACTTGTAGGTTTATGTGGCAAATGGTGGTGATGCTTGGTGTTATGCAAGGTGGCCGAGAATGATCTAGGAGTTGCCACCTTTCAATTGTAATCATATTTAGTTCATGTGCTCTTAATCTTATCTAGATTGTGGTTGTGGTTGTTTGTTAGCCGAGTGGTTTACATAAGAGTGTTAATAACTCACTTAGACATTAAACTAAGTATTAAACAAGGTCTTAGTCGGATTTGGGTTTTATCTTAATGAGCCAAGTTTGTGGTTTAGTGTTTAGGTGTTTTTATTTTGTTTAGTTTTGATGCTAAGGTTCCTCCAATGTTTCTTTGTTTTCTTGATGTTTAATTGAGTTGTAACATGAAACATTTGATTTTTGTAGTGTTAAAGAAAATACAAAAATAAATACAACCCATTTAGCACATTGTATGACCCATTAAGCATTACAAGTTGGTAATTAGTCATATATATATATTATTAATTATAATTATAAGATTTTTGTTATTAAATAATCTATTGTATCTAATAAAAAAGATTGTCTTGCCATTTGTCTTTTTCTTAACCTATCTTTTTGCCTCTTGTCCTTTTTTATAGGCATCTTCAAATAAATTTTCTTCCAAAAGTGTATTATAATAATTTAAACACTCAAATTAATTTATTTCTCTTATTAAAAATTAATTTATTAATTGTTACATTTCTTTCTCTCATCTACATTTTTTTAATCAAGCTATCATTTTAACAATAGATTTTATTAAAGAAATTAAAAATCACATGTTTTTATTAAAATATAAATAATAAAAAACACAAAATTTTTGTATAATATAAAATTTTCTAAAAAACTAAACCTTTTTGAAATAAAATATTTTAATCATTTTATTATATTATAAAAAGGTGAAGTTTACTTAAAACAATCTTATTAAAACAACCAGAATATAACCAGAGTTTTTAATGATTGAGATTTTTATAAAATAGATTTTTTTATAAAAAAATATTAAAATGAATATTAAAAAATGACACTATTTAGAGAGAGTTAAGAAAATAGTATAATCATTTTATTTCTTGAACTATTGCGTATATATAAATTTAAACATATTTTATATTATATTATCGTAGTGTAACTCATCATGTTTATTACTAAGTATAACCTGTATAGTGAATGAGTTCTATCCTATCCATCCGTCCATCCGTCCGTCCGTTCGTCTGTCCTTCTTTTTGTCTATTTACCAATCTATAATGAAAAATAGAAAACTAAAATAAGATATGGCAGAATTGTAAGCCTTATCATACTATTTTTTCATTTCTTTCTATTAATAATAATATTGAATACTGATTATATTACCCGTGCCACTTTAAATTAAAAAAAATGTATAATTTAATACACGGGTATTAACCTAGTCTTATTATATGTACGAAAAGAATAAAAGTAACATATAATATAGGAATAATTTGTTTTACTTCTAATTTCAAAAAAATACATTTATCTTTGTAACTAATTTTACCTTTTAACCTTTATATTTACTAAATATGCTAGACAACCTTTATGTATATAGTTTGTTATATCTTTCGTCATTCAGTGTAAAGGTCGTTAATTTGTATCGTTAAGTTAGGTTATATGATTATTACATGAGAGTATATGCGTAAAAAATAAGGTGGCATAGTTAAAAAATGAATCAACGTATTAGGGAAATATAATGTGTAAAACATTAAGACTGGTGAGTAAATCTTAAACAATTCTATATAATTTTGTTTATCACTTTTTTAAAACTAGTTAAATAAAAGTTTACTGTTTCATATGATTTAAACAACAATAATAATTTCCCACGTAAAAATTATAATGCAAGTCACATAAAAATGTTTAAGAAAATATGAACTCTAAAATGTTGAGACTAACTATTAAACCTCAAACAAATGTTATATGTTTATATCATCAATTTTTTAAAAGTTATATAAATTTATTTTATCATGATTTAAGTATTAATAACAAACTTAATATATAAAATGAAAATACAAAGCACGTAAAGTTATTTAGACGTTTTTATTCAAAATAGAATGTTAGTTTTATAGAAACTTATAATATCATATGATTTTCATAATCATATGATTGTGGAAACATCTAATTACTTAACGTGGCCCGCATTTCAATTTTTACGTATTAAGTTTATTATTATTTTTGAACAGTAAATTATTTATATTATTGACATATAAATCATACAATACAATCATTGATTGTTTGACGTGTTACTTGTCGGTCTCAAAATTTTATGATCATATTTTTCTAATACATAAAGTCTTGTTTGATTATGTTGCATGTATGTTATTTTACATATCAACCCTTATATAATAATCATGTGACATAACTTACCGACATCAACTAACGACCGTTAGACTAAAAGACAAAAAAATAAAATAAATCATATACATAAAAGTTGTTCAATGTAATTAATAACAATAATAAATGTCGAAAAATAAAATTGGTTATGAAAAATCAGCCGATTGAATTCTCTAAAATGAGTATTAAGATCCACATTCTGGACAGAAAAGCACCAGCACCCCAGCTAGCCATACTCAAGCTGATGTTACCAGTACCTGCCACCCAATGAGAGTTGCCCAGGATGATACTAACATGAGGGAAAATATTCCTCCAAACATGAGAGCTTAAATCAGAAAGAAATTGGCTTAGACACCACATCCAATGGATGACCCTATTTAGATCTCATAAACTTGCCCCAGAGAAACTGACCAACAACATAAGCCCCCGCAAGTTTGGCATGCAAAGCTTTTCCTGTCTAATTACCAACCCACCCTCCTTCATGGATTGACAAATGCTGCCCCAAGCAATCCAGTGGTGCCTGTGCTCACCATTGGAATCTCATAATCAATTAGCCATAACACTTTTCATCTTAGAAATTCCTGTCTTGGGGGGAGACCACACTGCCAAGGTATGTATAGGAATAGGGTAAAATGACTGATTTTAAGAGAGTGAGCTTACCTGCCACCCAATGAGAGTTGCCCAGAATGATACTAACATGAGGGAAAATATTCCTCCAAACATGAGAGCTTAAATCAGAAAGAAATTGGCTTAGACACCACATCTAATGGATGACCCTATTTAGATCTCATAAACTTGCCCCAGAGAAACTGACCAACAACATAAGCCCCCGCAAGTTTGGCATGCAAAGCTTTTCCTGTCTAATTACCAACCCACCCTCCTTCATGGATTGACAAATGCTGCCCCAAGCAATCCAGTGGTGCCTGTGCTCACCATTGGAATCTCATAATCAATTAGCCATAACACTTTTCATCTTAGAAATTCCTGTCTTGGGGGGAGACCACACTGCCAAGGTATGTATAGGAATAGGGTAAAATGACTGATTTTAAGAGAGTGAGCTTACTACAAAATGAGATAAACCTGACCTTCCATCCGTCAATCCTTTTTCTGATATTCATTTCTAAATCATTAAAATATGATGTTTTCTTCCGCCTTTAAAGATAGGGGCATCAAAATACATAATAGGGGAGTCTTGAACTGAAAACCAGTCCAATGATGAATTAAAATCTTTGTGTTTTTTGAAAACCAGAGAAAGCGAAGATGTTTTTATGTAATTTACTCAAATTATAATAAAGATTATTTTTGTGTTGCTAACTTGATTGTCAACGATTAAATAAAAAGATAACCCACCATACCCCCATATCGTCAAATCAAACGGCGATATTATTATTTAAACCGACCCAAAGAATCTTCCTACTCTAATAAAAGGGTATCTGAGATGACACGTGTCAACACCACAATCATTCTCACCAAAATTTTCCCGCCTCTCTCTCCTATTAAATAATTAACTTAATTACTAATAATACTATTTAACACTTTTTTAAATTTAATAAATTAATAAAGAGATCTATTTATTAATGTTATTTCTAAATAAACAATTTTTTATAAAATAATAAATTTATTTAAAGCATAATACTTTTTTAAAAAATATGAAATATTTAAAATTGGTATTTTTAAAAAGTTATTTTTTAAAACAAAAATAATTAAATTTAAGAGTTATAATAAGAAAATTTTTAAAAATGACATTTTTATATGGTTTGTTTTAGAACAAAATGTTTTTTTTTAAAAAAAATAAAGTTTTAAAAAGTTGATATCACTATTTTATAGCTTACAGTCATTTTTAATACATAATTTCTGAAATATCCTAAAAATCAAACCTTTAAAAAATATTAATAGTTACAAGAAATAATTAATTAAAATAATAATAATAATAATAATAATAATAATAATAATAATAATAATATATGAATGAAACGACCCGTAGGTTTTAAAAGAAAAATAAAATATTATTATATATATAAGTGGACTAATGTGATTGGATGATATTTTTGATCATATCCTTGTTGTTGACTATCTCAAACGTTTCCTCTTCTTTGACTATTGAGTTCTGCAACCATCAAACGTTTCCTCTTCTTTGACTATTGAGTTCTGCAACCATCAAACGTTTCCTCTTCTTTGACTATTGAGTTCTGCAACCACCTAGAATCAGAAAAATCTCAAAGGTACTTTTCTCCTATCAACCCCTACTTATCATAACTGTTAAAGAAAAAAAAAGGAAAAAGGAAATGAAGAGACTTCACAGGAGCCTTGTACTTTCAACCTTGACTCGTTGAATCTATGGTTTTATAAAACGATCGTTATCTAGTTGCACAAGTACACAACACCTCTTTATACCCCTTTGTTTTCCCCCTTATTTAAAATTCCGGCAACCTTCTCACCATCTCCTACCAACCCCGTTTCGACCATCACAAACGCAACCAAACCCAGCTCCTTCGTTCGTCTCTACTTGTGGTTAATCTCACCCGAGTACCTGAAGCACTACCGCCATCTCGCAGTTGCTACACATGTTTCTCCGGCAACCCACTAGTTTCAGATCTATTGCTTGCGAATAAGGTAACCAACAAACGACCTTCTAAATCTGATTTGAGCATGCATGTACGTTGATGCATATACGTTGATGCATATACAACCCTAAAAAAATAAAATAAAAAAAGAGAACAAACAAAGAGAGAAGAAAAGAAAATGATACATAATCAATTAGTTGGAAATATGGAAAGAAAAAAAAAGGAAGAAGAAGGAGATAGACAACATTATTATCTCTCTACTTTGTAATAATAATAATTAAAAGAAACCTCTTCACGTGAGAACACATTCATTTAAAATACTTGACTTGAGTTTTAAATTTGCTGGTCTCATCCTAATCATTTAATTCTAATTGTTTTCTTTCATTTTTATTTTCATTTATTTTATTTGTTATTATTGAGTGATTTGTGCTAACGTTGTTAAGCAAGTAAGATACATGAACATGATTTCAATATATACACATTTAATTCTTTTGTGTGTCACATATATATGTCTATATATATGTATACATAATATAAACCTGAATATCAACTCACTGTTATATAACGTAAAGAATGTTATGAATATATTTTCACTATAATATCCTATGACATTGAAAAGTAAAAAAAAAAAAAGAAAAAAAAAAAAAAGAAAAAAGAAAAAAAAAACACTAGATGAGAAAATATTTAATACATAAGAAGCCAAAATTGTTTACTTAAGCAGAATCATGGAAATATTATCTAATATCTAATTCTTAATACTTGTTACATGTAGTAAGAAATGTTACCAATTGAAATAATTATACGACAAACGAAAACATTGTTTATATTTAATCTACGTCGTCGGCTTATAATTTAAGTGATCTCACCATGTCTAGAATTTGAGTGATAATCATATTAAAGATAAATCATTTGTAGGCTATCACGACCCCTTTTAGGAAACAAGTCTACCATTTTTGTGACAAGCTAGTCAAGGTACGGATATCTTACCCCACCACTTATTGTTATGGTATTTTGACTTGATTGTAGAAATTCTTTGACTTTCACTTATCTTTGGAATTCCTATGCGTCATTGGTATATCAATCTGATTTAATTGGTGGTCTGTTTATCTATATTTGATTTGCTATTAATGATAGTATTTAGCGTGCGATATGAAATTATTGTTGTACTCATTATCGCATGTTCTGAGATTTATAACACCGTTATGATATTCGTTGTTACTATTATTGACATATTATATAAATTTGTTGTACTCCGATACCCGAGTCTAGCTTCTTGTGGAGCTTCCCACAAGCACGACATTGCGGCATCAATGGCGTGCGCACCACCCGTGGCGGTGAGATCAGACCACGGCGTCTCTATACAGTACTTGTGAGGTACTTTGGCCATATGATAAGAGGCGTATGGATCGATCCTAGGATATTGATGTTACATTTGTGGATGGTTGTGTGTATGCCAACACCCCATCACACTATATTGGGTACATAAGTCTGCAGCCTATGTAGCCCTACGGATATGGTTTTATGTTTTGGCTCATGGGTATCATCCGCAAGATACGACTTACTTTCGTGACTTGTTATACTCTGTGCCGTATCATTTTATTCTTACAATCTTGTTATATTTGTTATTGTTATTACTTGTGCCTTTATCCGTTCACTGGGCATTTGGCTCAGCCGTAATCTTTGTTCGCGGCAGGTTCACAGGGTACTCAGGGTGGGACTTGAAGAGAGAAGAATTAAGCTCTAGGACTTTTGGGCGAAGAATGTTAGCCGAAGAATGTTAGCCATTTTTGTGGCGCATGCTAGTTATTTGATTTTGGCAGATTTAGAACAATATGTAATAAACGTTTAACCCTAGGGCTCTTTAACTCTTTTTTTTATGATGTACTCGTAACTTTTTATATTATGGAATCATGTCTTATGTTTTGATTACTATGATAGTGACACGTCAGCCATATTCAGGTTGGGGTGTTACAGTTATGGTATCAGAGCTAAGGCTCTTTCTTGTAGAAAACTTTAACATTAGTAATTAAGACTTGTGAGGATTGGGTAGACATCTAGGTTAGAATTTCCATTGAATGTTATTAATTACTCCATACCATTCCTATATTCTAACCCTGCATCCATTCTTTTAGATGCCTCCTCGACGCCAACCTCGTAGGAATACACGCAGGCCAAATCGTTTTAACACTGACACTGCTTCAAATGAGACTCCAGTTGATCCGAACATAGTCTCTGCTATCAACCAAGCTTTTGCAGGATTGCTACCTAACCTCGTTGCTCAAACCGTTGAGGCAGTTCTTCACCAAACTCGTTCTAAAGGACGTGCTAACTCTAACCAAGGGGATGCAGTTAATGCAAATAACGCAGATAACACTACAGAGGGTATCCACGTTTGGCTCCAGAGGTTTCAAAAGCAAAAGCCAAGATCCTTTAGTCATGCTGAAACTCCAATCGAAGCAAGAAATTGGATAGCCTATGTAGAGAAGATCTTTGAAGTATTAGGAGTTTCGGATGAGTACAAAGTCAGACTGGCCACGTATAAATTAGAGGATGATGCACAAACTTGGTGGGAAGGACTCAAGCAAATAAGAGGAGGAGAAGCTTATACGGCTAGTCTTTCTTGGGCTGATTTTCATATGATCTTTTATGATAAGTTTTTCTCCAATGCTGACAGGGAAGCCTACATTAGAGAATACGCTGCTATTAGACAAGGGAATGATGAATCGGCATCAGACTTCATGACTAGATTTGCAAGGCTGGCTAATATTGTCGGAGAAGCAGCGGGATCTGCATCTGTTCAAGCAGAAAAGTGCAAATGGGCGGTGTGTGATAGAATTCGAAAGTCAATCATGTATATGAAGTTCAAAGATCTTACAGAGGTGGGCGATGCAATCAAGACTTTTGAGTTTGAAAGAAAAGAATTCCTATCTCGTACAGGGGAGAACAAGAAGAGGGATAGAGACGGGCAACGAATTCAAGCTACTGGTCAGCCAACCACTTCGGCGAATCAACAAGATCGAAAAGTTCAAGCTAACCGAAACACTGGAAACCAGATACGCCCATGGCAACCTAGACTACAGAACTCAAAACCGGTCCAGAATCAGATTAAATCGTATAAAGGGCCTATTAGAGCACAACCACTAAATCAATATGGAAACCCGAACCAACATGTTATGCCTTCATGCAACACTTGTGGCAAGAAACATTGGGGTGTGTGTCGCTATAAAACAGGAGCATGTTTTGGATGTGGCCAGACGGGGCATATCATGAAAAACTGTCCTAAGCAAGATACCAAAAAGATCATGGGAGGAAATGTAGCACCAACTAATGCTAAAGGAAGAGTCTTCACACTTACTGCTACTGATGCTGCTAGTGCCCCAGGTACGGTATATGGAACCCTTCAACTTGGTGAACGTGACGTTTGTGTGTTATTTGATACAGGGGCGACACATTCAGTAGTTTCTCATTTATTCACTAGATACCTTATGATTGAGCCATCACCGTTAGATCATACTCTGTCTATCTCAACCCCTATAGGAGACTCAGTTATTATCACTCACGTATATAAAGATTGTCCTATTCGTATAGAATCCATCGTGCGCGAGGCTGATCTCTTTCCTATACAAATGAGCGACTTTGATATTATTCTCGGAATGGATTGGTTAACTCGCCATCATGTAACTATTGATTGTCATTCTCGACGGGTTATATTTGGTGATCTTCATCACCCTGATTTTATCTATCAGGGAAGTTTGTCTCATAAATCTCTCAAAATCATTTCCGCGCTCAAAGCCCGAAAGTTGATATCACATGGATGTATCGGATTCTTAGCATCCATCAGGGATACCTCAGCTGATGAGATTAGTATCGATAACCATCCTATTGTCTGCGAATATCCCGATGTGTTTCCTGATGAACTACCCGGTCTACCGCCAGATCGAGTAATAGAATTTTCTATTGACCTCATCCCTGGTGCCGAGCCCATTTCCAAAGCACCATATCGTATGGCTCCATTAGAACTAAAAGAGTTGAAGGAGCAATTACAGGAGCTATTGGAGCTGGGATTTATAAGACCGAGTGTCTCACCTTGGGGTGCTCCAGTCTTATTTGTGAAGAAGAAGGATGGTAGCATGCGTTTATGTATCGACTACCGAGAGCTGAATAAAATCACCATTCGAAATCGTTATCCTCTACCACGTATTGATGACCTCTTTGACCAACTTCAAGGGGCAAAGTTCTTTTCAAAGATAGATCTAAGGTCCGGTTACCATCAGTTGAAGATAAAGGAAGAAGATGTTCCTAAGACTGCCTTTCGTACTCGCTATGGCCATTACGAGTTCTTAGTGATGCCTTTTGGACTCACCAATGCACCAGCAGTCTTCATGGATTTGATGAATCGTGTGTTCCATGAGTTTTTGGATAAATTTGTTATTGTCTTCATTGATGATATCTTAGTATATTCTAAGAGCAGGGAAGAACATGAAGAACACCTGCGTATAGTACTTGAGACATTACGACAGAAGAAGTTGTACGCAAAATTTTCAAAATGTGAATTTTGGCTCAATCAAGTTGCGTTCCTCGGTCATGTAGTATCAGCAGATGGAATTATGATGGATCCTGCTAAGATTGAGGCAATTACAAAATGGCCTAGACCTACCTCTGCGACAGAAGTTCGAAGTTTCTTAGGTTTAGCCGGTTATTACCGAAGGTTTGTAGAAGGATTTTCTGTTATTGCTTCACCTCTTACACAACTTTTAAGAAAGGGAGTGAAGTACTCGTGGAATGAAGAACGAGAGAAAAGTTTTGAGGAACTAAAGAAACGACTCGTATCTGCTCCAATACTCACCCTTCCATCTGGTTCAGGTGGTTATCAAATTTATAGTGATGCCTCAAAGAAAGGTTTAGGTTGCGTGCTAATGCAACATGGGAAGGTTATCGCCTATGCGTCACGCCAGTTGAAGCCTTATGAAGTTAATTATCCGACACATGATTTAGAACTTGCCGCAGTCGTCTTTGCGTTAAAAATTTGGCGTCATTATTTGTATGGCGAAACTTGTGACATCTTCACCGATCACAAGAGCCTCAAGTATATATTTACGCAAAAGGAGCTAAATATGAGGCAAAGGAGGTGGTTGGAACTTTTAAAAGATTATGATGCTAATATTCAGTACCACCCTGGAAAAGCAAATGTGGTGGCCGATGCTCTGAGTAGAAAGAATGTTGGAGCTGTATCGTGCCTTCAAATTCATCCACATATCATCTCGGACCTTGATAAGATGGGAGTTAGTATTCAGGTTGGAAAGTCTGACGGCTACCTTGCTAGAATGCAAATTGAACCTGACCTAATCTCACAGATTAAAGAAGCCCAACAGCATGATGGAGAATTATGGGCAATATTAGAGAATATTAAGTTAGGAAAACAATCAGAGTTTCATGTGGATGAACATGGGGTTATTTGGTGTGGCAAAAGATTATGCGTGCCCAATGATTCTACCCTTCGGGAGTCATTGTTAGCCGAGGCACATAGCTCACCTTTTTCTATCCACCCTGGATCTACAAAGATGTATAGAGATCTGCGTCAAAACTTTTGGTGGAATGGAATGAAAGAAGATGTTGCGAGATACGTGAGTAGATGCCTCACATGCCATCAAGTGAAGATTGAGCATCAACGAGCCAGTGGACTTTTACAACCATTGGATATTCCAGTGTGGAAATGGGATGAAATTTCAATGGATTTTGTTACTGGCTTGCCTAAGACTTTCAAGAAGAATGATACCATCTGGGTCGTTGTCGACAGACTAACGAAGTCAGCTCATTTTCTACCGATCCAACAAGGCTTTTCAGTTAGCAAGCTATCTGAAGTGTTTCTTCAGGAAATTATTCGACTCCATGGCACTTCGTCATCAATCGTTTCAGATAGAGATCCGCGTTTCACTTCTCGATTTTGGAAAGGTTTTCAAGCAGCTTGGGGTACAAGATTGAAGCTTAGTACTGCTTTTCATCCACAGACCGACGGGCAATCGGAACGTACGATTCAAACTCTAGAAGATATGCTTCGTGCATGTGCACTCGAGTGGACTGGGAACTGGGATGAGTATTTATGTCTTGTCGAGTTTGCCTATAACAATAGTTGGCAAGCTAGCATTGGCATGGCTCCATTCGAGCTATTATACGGTCGGAAGTGTAGAGCACCGATATGTTGGAATGAAGTTGGAGAGAAAGTTATTGAAGGGCCAGAGTTAGTACAGGTTACAAATGAAAAAGTTGCTATTGCTCGAGAAAAGTTAAAGGAGGCACAAAGCAGGCAGAAAAGTTATGCAGATAAACATAGACGAGAACTAGAATTTAAAGCTGGAGACCATGTATTCCTAAAAGTTTCACCTTGTCGTGGCGTCCGTCGATTTGGAATCAAAGGGAAGCTTAGTCCTCGTTTTATTGGGCCATTTGAAATTCTTGAGAGAATTGGAGAAGTCTCTTATCGCCTAGCATTACCCCCGCAACTTTCACATGTTCATAATGTCTTTCACGTGTCCTTGCTAAGAGGGTACAATTATCATCCTCTTCACGTTATTAGTTACCCGTTGCATACGATTCAAGAAGACTTGTCTTACGAAGAAGAACCAGAGGCTATTTTAGATCGACAAGAAAGAATTATGAGAAGAAAGGTTATCCCGTTCGTCAAGGTACTATGGAAGAATCACTCGGAACGAGAAGCTACTTGGGAAACTGAGGAGTCGATTCGTTCTACGTACCCTAACCTATTCGAAAGTAAGAATCTTTCGTACGAGTAACTGTGAACTTATTTCCTCATTTACGTTATGAAATTTATTATCCGTTTCTTTCCTGATCATTTATGTCTTAATCTTTTAATTTCGAGGACGAAATTTTCTTTTAGGGGGTAATAGTTGAAATATCCTAAAAATCAAACCTTTAAAAAATATTAATAGTTACAAGAAATAATTAATTAAAATAATAATAATAATAATAATAATAATAATAATAATAATAATAATAATAATAATATGAATGAAACGACCCGTAGGTTTTAAAAGAAAATAAAATATTATATATATATAAGTGGACTAATGTGATTGGATGATATTTTTGATCATATCCTTGTTGTTGACTATCTCAAACGTTTCCTCTTCTTTGACTATTGAGTTCTGCAACCATCAAACGTTTCCTCTTCTTTGACTATTGAGTTCTGCAACCATCAAACGTTTCCTCTTCTTTGACTATTGAGTTCTGCAACCACCTAGAATCAGAAAAATCTCGAAGGTACTTTTCTCCTATCAACCCCTACTTATCATAACTGTTAAAGAAAAAAAAAGGAAAAAGGAAATGAAGAGACTTCACAGGAGCCTTGTACTTTCAACCTTGACTCGTTGAATCTATGGTTTTATAAAACGATCGTTATCTAGTTGCACAAGTACACAACACCTCTTTATACCCCTTTGTTTTCCCCCTTATTTAAAATTCCGGCAACCTTCTCACCATCTCCTACCAACCCCGTTTCGACCATCACAAACACAACCAAACCCAGCTCCTTCGTTCGTCTCTACTTGTGGTTAATCTCACCCGAGTACCTGAAGCACTACCGCTATCTCGCAGTTGCTACACATGTTTCTCCGGCAACCCACTAGTTTCAGATCTATTGCTTGCGAATAAGGTAACCAACAAACGACCTTCTAAATCTGATTTGAGCATGCATGTACGTTGATGCATATACGTTGATGCATATACAACCCTAAAAAAATAAAATAAAAAAAAAGAGAACAAACAAAGAGAGAAGAAAAGAAAATGATACATAATCAATTAGTTGGAAATATGGAAAGAAAAAAAAGGAAGAAGAAGGAGATAGACAACATTATTATCTCTCTACTTTGTAATAATAATAATTAAAAGAAACCTCTTCACGTGAGAACACATTCATTTAAAATACTTGACTTGAGTTTTAAATTTGCTGGTCTCATCCTAATCATTTAATTCTAATTGTTTTCTTTCATTTTTATTTTCATTTATTTTATTTGTTATTATTCAGTGATTTGTGCTAACGTTGTTAAGCAAGTAAGATACATGAACATGATTTCAATATATACACATTTAATTCTTTTGTGTGTCACATATATATGTCTATATATATGTATACATAATATAAACCTGAATATCAACTCACTGTTATATAACGTAAAGAATGTTATGAATATATTTTCACTATAATATCCTATGACATTGAAAAGTAAAAAAAAAGAAAAAGAAAAAAAAAAGAAAAAAAAAAAAAAAAAGAAAAAAAAACACTAGATGAGAAAATATTTAATACATAAGAAGCCAAAATTGTTTACTTAAGCAGAATCATGGAAATATTATCTAATATCTAATTCTTAATACTTGTTACATGTAGTAAGAAATGTTACCAATTGAAATAATTATACGACAAACGAAACATTGTTTATATTTAATCTACGTCGTCGGCTTATAATTTAAGTGATCTCACCATGTCTAGAATTTGAGTGATAATCATATTAAAGATAAATCATTTGTAGGCTATCACGACCCCTTTTAGGAAACAAGTCTACCATTTTTGTGACAAGCTAGTCAAGGTACGGATATCTTACCCCACCACTTATTGTTATGGTATTTTGACTTGATTGTAGAAATTCTTTGACTTTCACTTATCTTTGGAATTCCTATGCGTCATTGGTATATCAATCTGATTTAATTGGTGGTCTGTTTATCTATATTTGATTTGCTATTAATGATAGTATTTAGCGTGCGATATGAAATTATTGTTGTACTCATTATCGCATGTTCTGAGATTTATAACACCGTTATGATATTCGTTGTTACTATTATTGACATATTATATAAATTTGTTGTACTCCGATACCCGAGTCTAGCTTCTTGTGGAGCTTCCCACAAGCACGACATTGCGGCATCAATGGCGTGCGCACCACCCGTGGCGGTGAGATCAGACCACGGCGTCTCTATACAGTACTTGTGAGGTACTTTGGCCATATGATAAGAGGCGTATGGATCGATCCTAGGATATTGATGTTACATTTGTGGATGGTTGTGTGTATGCCAACACCCCATCACACTATATTGGGTACATAAGTCTGCAGCCTATGTAGCCCTACGGATATGGTTTTATGTTTTGGCTCATGGGTATCATCCGCAAGATACGACTTACTTTCGTGACTTGTTATACTCTGTGCCGTATCATTTTATTCTTACAATCTTGTTATATTTGTTATTGTTATTACTTGTGCCTTTATCCGTTCACTGGGCATTTGGCTCAGCCGTAATATTTGTTCGCGGCAGGTTCACAGGGTACTCAGGGTGGGACTTGAAGAGAGAAGAATTAAGCTCTAGGACTTTTGGGCGAAGAATGTTAGCCGAAGAATGTTAGCCATTTTTGTGGCGCATGCTAGTTATTTGATTTTGGCAGATTTAGAACAATATGTAATAAACGTTTAACCTTAGGGCTCTTTAACTCTTTTTTTTATGATGTACTCGTAACTTTTTATATTATGGAATCATGTCTTATGTTTTGATTACTATGATAGTGACACGTCAGCCATATTCAGGTTGGGGTGTTACAATTTCAATGATATTATATCTTAAAATTTTATTTTATAATTAATAAATTTTATTATATTAATTTTTTATTTATTCAACCGTGTGTTACACGGTTACTACACACGGTTACTATGGCTAGTAATTTATACACGTCTTTCGTCCTCGACGCAAGATCACAAACCCCATATACCATCCTCAACACAATCTCAAATGCTATCGTATTAAGTTTCACCAATAACTGTAAACCCTAACTTATTCTTCAGGTATCATCTTCTATTTCAACTTTGTAGTCCATCAGATAATTTCTATTCAATTTTATGTTTACATTGGCGATTTGGTGCTAAATTTGTAGGTCATGATTGTCATTGTATAGGTTTTATAATAATCCTTCTAGGGTTTAGAAATATCGCGATGATTAACTTCTAACTTCGATTGATGTGTAATTGGATATTTATGCTTAGGATGAAAATGTATAATATTGTTACTTAAATTGATTTCATTCTAGATCATGATCGTTATGCATCTTTGTTTCTATCTTCCATGGGAAGTGGTTTGACAAACACTCTGATTCCAATGGCGGAAGCGGTGATATTTAGTTTTCCTTAGTTGTTTAAGATTCAGAACTAATTGTTCACTGTTTAGTTGAAATCTGTGTTGAGCTTTGAGAATTTGAATTTTGAATCTTTTTTTTTTGCACAAATGTAGGCCGCTTTATCATATTGTTGAATTTGTTATTTGTTTATTAGTTCTGAAAAACTTCCTTTCTTTTTATGTTTAAGTATGTGTGGTTGTTGATATATTTTTGTTTCTGAATCTCCTTTCAGGCTTATTGTTTATAAGCTTGACCAAATGGCGAGTAAACGCAAATCAAGATGTTGGGATTTTTGACAGTTTGGAATCAGCTTATGCTCCTTCTGGTATGCGTTCTTTTTTCACCGCCAAATTGTCTTTAGATTTCTGTTTTCCTGGGTCTCAGGTTCGATCCGTGGAAACGGCCTCCCCACAAAATGTGGGGGAAAGACCGCGTACATCTTCCCTTAAATGGGACGGACCCTCCCTGGACCCTGCGAAAACGCGGGAGCTCTTTGCAGCACCAGGTACGCCCTTTTCCTGTGGTGCATAGTGCAAAACTTATTTCATGTTTAAGTATGTATGGTTGTTGATGCATTATGTTTCTGAATCTGATTTTCAGTCCTATGTTTATTACATTCTTGAAGATATGTGTTCTTTCTTTACCACCATACTGTCTTTAGATTCTGTTTACATTTTTACAATGTATGATCATCTCTGCATTTCTGCTCTAGAACTCAAAAAGTTTTAGTTTTTATTGGTAGGTTACTAGGTTCCTAATTTATAAGTAAACATCCATTTCTAAGTAAGTGAAATAAAAGAAGCAAAGGAATAGTTTGTGTTATGAAGCCCAGATAAGGGCAGAGAGCCTACAACCTATATGTGTGATCTTGGAGGTTGATATTTCTTTGTAAAGAGGAATCTTAGAGGGTGTAAAATTTGAAGAAACTTAGACATGTATTGTAGTCTGTAGATTTTGGATGTCCAGCAAATTTTGGATAGATTGTGTGGTGATTCTACTTGAGTAAATAGCATCTATTAGTTTAATAATGAAACAGAAAAGTCAACGGGCTTCGGAAGAAATGCGGAAATGTACTAAACTATGGTGTAAAACTAGGTGCGTCTTGTGTGATGAATTAATGTTAGAGACGGTGCAAGGATATTGTATTTGTTAGCGTCTTAGCGAGTTATACTTGAGAGAAGGAATTACAAGGTTATGTGCAGATTTAGCATAATTAAGCAGTAAAGGGACAGTGAGTAGGATTTCTTTTATATATAGTTGGGGATCCTGATGTTGGTAGATTGTTCTTGTAGCTATGAGAATTTACTTAGTTTTTTGTTCATGTTTTAGCAATATTCGCATTCTACTTGATTCCAAGTTATACCAATTTATTTTACACACTATTTACTTTGCATGTGCATTGCACATAATCATTTCTTCGATGCTTTTGTTTAGGAGGCTTTTATTATGTTAAAAACAGTTTTCATTTCTAAAAGGTCAAGCTTTGTTTATGATCCCTCCTTTGATTTTGTCAGAAAAATAGAAATTCACTTATTTGTTGCCATAACTTTCTCAATCCTCATCTTATGTAATTTACTCCTTTAACTTTCATTAAATCTTTCTCATCATCATCCAAAGGAGTTTTATTAAAAGGCGTACCCGATGCTTGACTTAACTATCACTTTGTACAGGGGCCAGGGCCTCCACCAGATCGCTTTGCAATCAAAAAAGTTTTATTAACTTCACCAAATTCATTGCTTTCTGTACATAACTTCAAGATCATATTCTTTAACTTATTCTCCGCTTGTTTTAAAGTTTGTTTTACGTGGTTTATACTTTGCATAGGCACTCTTTGTAATCATTCTAGCAATATTTATCCTCAAAGTTTGTGTTTGTACTTATACAACATTTTGATTTCTCAAACTTATGCTACTGATTTTCGACAACTTGTTTTTAGAAACAAAATGCCTATAGTTTATGTTTAATCTCTTTAATCATCATTTCAGAAAAGATTTCTTTTTTCTAGCGACGAATTTATTTTCCTCCTTGTAAGACTTGAATCTAATACCTTTCAATCCTAAGAGGCTTTACCTCTGTCACTAAACCACCAACCCTAGTGTTATTTAAAAAAAGATTTCTAACCTCATCAAATCTAGCCTTCACTTTTTCTTGAGCGCTAAGCATACTGGTTAGTGTTACATCCATTTACATTAAAACTCAATAACTTAATTACCAAAATAATTTGATCAGCTTAAGTGGTTTTGCTCTTCAAGAAGAAGTTCCAATTTTTCTAGTTTTGCAAGATCTCAATTATAATTGATACCAATTCTGTTACGAAACTCATTTCATTATGCTTTCTACCTTGTATTTTTTTTCTCGTCATTTCATCAGTATTTGTGCTTTGAGTATACTTTTTACGTACAACATTTAAAATTTGTTCCTTTAATTTTGTTGTCTAATCTTTCTCATAATCATTTCTATTGGGTTTTCTAACATTATAAAGTTCTCTTCGTTTTTTAGTTTCTTAAGCATTATATGACATCCATTTATGTAAACATAAAATTCATCACATCATTTTTTTCTATTATGTTCATAATATATCCGTCATTTTTCACGCTTTATGCATTGCATAAGTATTTTTCCCTAAATGGTGTTCCTAGAAAACTTATATCTAATAAATAGGTGTTGTTTTAAAACTATTTAGCATATGGTGTATTTTATCATTTCTTTTTATATTTTAACCAATGTATTTTAATTTTTTATTTAATTTTTAGACAACCTGTTATACCTCTCTTAGTTCTTTTTTTCTTAAGTTTTTTCATCAACACATTATATTTCTATTAAAAATATACTTTGTTTTATATTTTTCATCACATGTTTTTCAATTATTTCATAGAATTTTTAACATATTTGAAATAATAATGTTGTGTTCTAGAGTTTTTCTAAGAGAGAAGTGGAAATATTTATGTTTTAGAGTTTTTTTAATTAAGAAAAGTGGAAGGAAATTGGAGGAATTTTTTTAGTTTTCCATTCTGTTTGGGTGGAAAACATAAAGAAGTTGAAGGAAGCTTTTAAAAGCCTTTTCTTTTATTATTTTACCCTTACAACTTAGGCTGTAAATAAAACAAACGTTCAATGAACTGTTCGTGAAGCATTTGACGGGAAATTTGTTAATGTTCGCTCGTTTAATAAATGAACGGACACGAACAAGAAAATTCCGTTCGTTGAACTAAACGAAGGAACATAAACAGAGGCTACTTTCGTTCATTTATGTTCGTGAACGTTCGATAATGTGTTCGCTAACGTTCGTTTGTGTTCGTTTATTTAAAAGTTATGTATGAGATAATTATGCTAAGTGCTTATTTATATTCGGTGGATGTTACATAATTTTTGTGATTTTAATAATAAAATCAATATATGATGATTTTGTATTGTTTGTTTTATAAAATTTTATTTGTGTTCATTAATGTGCTTGAATATTTATGTGCGTTCGCTTGCCTTCGTTTGCTTTCGTTTATGTTCGTGAACAGTTCATGAACAGTTTTACTTTCTTAATGAACGAACACGAACCAGAAATCCCGTTCGGTAAGCGTTTACAATTTATTAACAAGTTATTTTTTTAATGAACGAACATGAACAAGGTCCCATTCGTGTTTGCGGTTCGTTTACAGTCTTGCTTACAACGTAGTTTACTTAAAAGATTAAAGGGTACAATAGTAAAATCATAACTTTTTTTCCTCTCAAGCTGGGAACACGCAACCATTTTCTTTTCCTTTCTTTGAACTTTACAACACAAAATAATATTATATCTTTCTATTTTCATCCCTTTCTTTTCTTTTCTGAAGTTTCTTTCTTTTCTTTACATTCATTTACTAAATTTGGGAACACAGCTTAAGTGTTCTAAAATAACTAAAACAAAAAGTTTTGTAATATGTTAATGTAAATAGTTTAGTTTAATTAGTCCAGTTATGTTAGCCCGTTACATTGGCCCATGGGCCTGATGGGCCTTAGATTAGGGTTTTTCCTTTCTATATATTGAGGTGTATTCTCCTTGTGTTAGTCATTCAATAAGAATCCAGTTTGTTTACATGGTATCAGAGCCACAAGGCTCTCGGTACGAATCCTAGCCCCGTTACCTGTCCCTGTTCTGCTCCTGTTTCTGATTTCTGGTCAAGAACCGGCTGCCCTCACCGAATCTTTTTTCGAGCAACAATTACAACTCACCACTGCCACCATCAGCTTCGCCAACCCCCGATTAAGAAACCCTGAAAAAATCACCACCGTCCGCCGCCCCACGCGCCGCCACGCGCCGCCTGAAACTCGCGCGTGGTCCCCACGCGCCGCCGCGTACCGGCGCGTGAAGCCACCTCCGGCCACCGTCTCTGCTCCAGAAGCTTCGGAATCATTGTCCCGAGCGATTCTTGTGATCTGTTTCCTGCTTCCACGCGTTTCTCTGTTCTGCTCTTAGATCCAGCCTCCCGTTTTTCAGATCTGTTAACATTGGTAACATGGGTGATGAAAAGAAGACTGATTCAGCCACCCCAACTCAGATTGCTCCAGGTATCATTAATTACTCTGCTGTGTTACGTATTCCGGTTAAACTTGACTCTAAATGTTGGAGTTCGTGGAGTCTCTTTGTTGAAAGAGGACTTATAAGTGTTGGTAAAGAAGATCATTTGACCAAACCGCCTCCGGATCCGATAACAAAGGAATGGCGCCTTGATGATAGTGGTATTCAAATGGCGTTGTGGAATGCCATGGAGCCACCGACTCTTGCTATTGCTCAAAACTTCAATACTGTCAAAGAAATGTGGGAACATCTGTCATTGTCCTTTTCTGCCAAAGAATCCCTGTCGCATGCTTTTTCGGTGGTCCAAGCATACAGCAGAATTGAGCAAGGTGACTCCACCTTCACTGATTACTTTACCCGGTTCTCAAAACTTAGGGATGAATTACGTACTTTGTACCCACCGACCACTGATCTGAAAGTTCAGGAAGAGCGCAACAAGAAAATGGATATTATGGTGTTCATTGCAGGGCTATCACCCAAGTACTCTAGTGCTCGACCATTACTGTTGAGTAACTCTAGTGCTACCTCATCTGTGGCATCCACATATCACCTTCTACGGGAAATGTATGGTACGGATGCCACTACTCGGGACACTGACACTTCTGCTTTGCATACCAGTGCATCTGTTAGTAAAGGCATTGGTCGTGGTTCTAATTCAGCCCAACGAAAAAGCAATGGTCGTGGCAATGGAATCACATGTCACTATTGTCACCACGAAGGTCACACGAAGTATAATTGCCCAAATCGCCCTCCTGGATCTCTACCACCTCCCCGACCCAAGGCACGACTAGCTACTGCTGATGATTCTTCTGATCCGGTTGGTTCTACGACACCAACATACTCACTAAGCCAGGAGGAGTATAACCAGTTTCGACAGTTGCTGAGCCTTGTTACCAGTCCACAGGCCAATACATTCACTAGGGATTGTTGATACTCGTTCACTCATCACATGGATTGTTGATACTGGGGCTACTCATCACATGACTGTATATATTATCCAACCTAAAGCATACCTCTCACCCTCCTGTTCGAATTGCTGATGGATCCTCATGCCCTGTTCAAGGCATTGGATCCATTAGTAACTCGAAGAACCTGACCCTTTCCTCTGTATTGTTTGTACCCGAGTTTCCCGATAACCTTTGTTCTGTAAGCCAACTTACCAAACAAAACAATTGCCTTGCCAAATTTTACCCTACTCATTGTGTTTTCCAGGAACTAGGGACGAACCGTCTGATTGGCACAGGTATTGAATCAGGAGGCCTATACCGTCTGTCCTTATCGTCACAACCCTCAGCAATGTTTGTGACTCGAGCATCAGGGAAGTCCACTGCCGGTTAGGTCATCCCTCTACAGCGGTTCTGAGGCAAATGAGACCGGATCTATCTGTTTCTGTTGATTTTCATTGTGAGTCGTGTCAGCTAGGTAAACACACCCGGCGTCCCTATCCCCCTAGAGTGTCTAGTAGAGTCTGTAATCCATTTGAACTTTTGCATTCGGATATTTGGGGACCTTCCCCTGTTAAAACTACTCTTGGTTTTGAATATTTTGTTACTTTTATCGATGATTACTCTCGTACTACCTGGGTCTATTTATTGAAATCCCGTAGTGAACTAAATTCCATCTTTCGAGAATTCCATGCGTATGTGCAAAATCAGTTTAACACATCCATTAGAACCATACGCACTGATAATGCAAAAGAATACATGTCTGCTGATTTATCATCATATCTAAAAACACATGGTATCGTTCACGAGACATCTTGCGTATATACCTCTCAACAAAATGGCATCGCAGAACGCAAGAACCGTCACTTGTTGGATGTTACCCGCACCCTTATGATTGATTCTCATGTACCTCATCGTTTTTGGGGGGATGCCGTCCTGACTGCTGCTTTTTGATTAACCGCATGCCATCCTCAGTTCTCAATGGGAAAACCCCATTTTCTATTTTGTTTCCTACACAAAACCCTTTTCCTCTTGAACCTAAAATCTTTGGTTGTGTTGCCTATGTTCACGATCATCGTCCAACAACTACCAAACTTGATGCTCGTGCCATCCGTTGTGTTTTTCTTGGTTACTCTCGAGTCCAGAAAGGGTATCGGTGCTACAGCCCTTCTCTTCGTCGATATTTTACTAGTGCAGATGTTACTTTTCATGAGTCCTGTCCTTTCTTCATTGAGTCCCCCGATTGCCTTGATGATTTATTTCCCGATCCTGATCCTGATCCTGACATGTCTGCGTCACCAACAGTCCCTACCATTCCTATCCCCCCAGTGTCATCTGCTCCTCCGGTCTCTGATGCTACACATTCGGACCCTGTCTCATTTGACCTGCCAGCAGAGGCTCCACCTCTGATATTCACGTATACCAGACGACATAAGGATAAGACAACGGCCCCTGATTTACCCCCTGACCATGATACTGGTCCGTCCTCAGTTCCTGATCCAGTTGCTACATCTGATTCACCCTTACCGGATACTTCACATGGTACCCCTGATACACCCGTTTATGACCCACCTGGTGCACCGTATCCTGATATACCCATTGCCTTCCGAAAGGAATCCAGACATCACACCCGTTATCCTATTCAGGATTATGTCTCCTATGCACACCTGTCCCCCGAATGTCATGCCTATACTACTGCCCTTGACTCATACCCGATTCCTAAGAATGTGATGACCGCCCTTGCTCACCCAGGATGGAGAAAGGCTATGGAAGAAGAGATTGGTGCTCTTCGGTCCAATCATACGTGGGATCTGCAACCACTTCCCCCCGGGAAGCGCCTCGTTGGTTGTCGTTGGCTGTTCACAGTGAAACCAAACCCAGATGGACCTGTGCCTCGCTTGAAGGCTCGTTTAGTTGCTAAAGGTTATTCTCAGGCTTACGGTATTGACTATGATGAGACCTTCTCTCCTGTTGCCAAAATGCCGTCAGTACGTATTTCTATTGCCCTTGCTGCCATTAATCACTGGCCGCTCCATCAGCTTGATGTCAAGAATGCATTTCTTCATGGCATTCTTGAGGAGGAGGTATATATGGAGCAGCCACCTGGGTACATTATTGAGGAGGAGGCTTCAAAGGTATGTAGATTACGTCGCTCATTGTATGGTCTTAAGCAATCCCCCCGAGCATGGTTTGGACGATTTTCTGATGTTATGAGAGAATTTGGGATGACTCGTAGTGCCTATGATCACTCTGTGTTCTTTAGGCATCACCAGGGCCGAAGGATTATTCTGGTTGTCTATGTGGATGATATAATAATCACAGGAGATGATGAAGTTGGGATCACAAATCTCAAGCAGTTCCTTCAGTCACAGTTTCAGATTAAGGATCTTGGCCGACTCCGGTACTTTCTTGGTATAGAAGTATCTCGTTCATCACAAGGAATTCTCCTATCACAACGAAAGTATGTTCTTGATATGTTATCTGAATGCGGTCTATTAGGCTGCAAACCAGTAGATAGCCCAATGCTCTCTACCGGAAAGCTGCTTCTAGAAGATGGGAGCCCAATGAAGGATCCTGAGCAATACAGACGTCTAGTTGGGAAACTTAACTATTTGACTGTCACTCGTCCGGACATCTCCTTTGCGGTTAGTGTTTTAAGTCAGTTCATGGCCGCCCCATACACAGGACATTGGGATGCTGCCCTACGGGTATTACGGTATCTTAAAACCGCTCCAGGGTTGGGGATTTTGTACTCTGATCAAGGGCACTGTCGTGTAGGCGCCTTTACAGAAGAAGGAGATGGTAGGGTGTCAGGCTTTTCGGATGCAGACTGGGCAGGTTGCCCTATTTCACGGCGATCTACAACTGGATATTGTGTGTTTGTTGGAGGAAATCTGGTGTCTTGGAAAAGCAAGAAACAACACACAGTATCACGATCCAGTGCTGAATCTGAGTACAGAGCCATGGCAGATGTTACATCGGAGATGATTTGGGTCCGTCGTCTTCTCAGAGAACTTGGGGTTATTTCAAATAACCTGATGAGGCTATATTGTGATAATCAATCTGCTATTCACATAGCCAAGAACCAAGTATTTCATGAGAGAACTAAACATATAGAAGTTGATTGCCATCTAATCAGGGATCGGGTAGTTGGTACGAAGGTTGAAGAGGCATCTATTCAACCGATCCATGTTAAGACAGAGTTTCAACTTGCTGATATCTTCACGAAGCCACTTCGGAAGACTCAAATAGATTTTATATGTAACAAGTTGGGCATGATTAACATCTATGCATCAACTTGAGGAGGAGTGTTAATGTAAATAGTTTAGTTTAATTAGTCCAGTTATGTTAGCCCGTTACATTGGCCCATGGGCCTTGATGGGCCTTAGATTAGGGTTTTTCCTTTCTATATATTGAGGTGTATTCTCCTTGTGTTAGTCATTCAATAAGAATCCAGTTTGTTTACATAATAAACCAGAGTTATCAATTGAAGAAGCCTATTTATCCTTCGGGATAGACTGAATTATTTTGTCTCCATCCTATCTTTCCCAAACCTTACATATAGATTTGCTAAGAATGAGACTTTTATTAGGTATGTTTAGTTTAGTTTAGTTTAAATAACTAAAAAAACGCTTTTAAAGAAGTTAAAGAAATGTTTCTAAAAATTGTTCCTTAAATAAATGTCCTAAAAGAAAGGTAAAGAAAATGTTTCTTTAAGTTAAAAGCATATTTTTTCCCCTTAAATACGACGTCATATCATAGTACTGTTCAATTCTAACTAGCCTCTACTTGATGGTACTAGGAAAACTAAGCACGTCCTCATGCAGCGTGAAAATGACAGAAGTGTTATCATGTTCTAACTCTTAGATATTAGGGTTTATTGTATGAGCTCACGAGCCCAGTTAATTTTCTAGGGTTCCTTGTGATCTTTATTAATTGTAACCTAACAATTGAATAACATTCATCAAGTATCCACCATCGTACTCTAACAAACGTTTACATGAAAACAATCACATTCTTACAAACGTTTACATGAAAACCCTATGAGCGAGACAAATTTTACTATAGTATCAAAAGTTTTCTTTAAACAATACAAATGGGTCTTATGCGATTCTAGTAGCCAACTTATCAAATAGAAAACATAACCAAAATATTAATTTAGGTTAAAATAACCTACAATCAACACTTAACTAAAATAAATAGTAAAAACAACAATGTAAAATAAACTAGTTTTTTAAGTGAATTTTATAATAATTAGTTTTGTGAATGGATCACTTTTTCACACTTCTTCCGTGTTCCCACCAATCCACATACAAGTCGCTCGTTCGAGTTATTGGTCCCCCGTCATTCTTTCTCACTTGAAAGAACTCGTCCTCTAGTTCTTGAGTAGAGACTTTTAGTGATGAGTTGTTTCGTTTCTCCACTTCTATAAAATTCATGTTTTCATCAATTAACAATCTTGTTGGGCCTTTAAATACCATCACTATAGGAACACCAATAATGCTAATAGTTTCATTGTTTTTGTTATAATCATCATTTGATTCCTTGATTTCATAATCATCCATAATGATACCTTGATCTCATAATCATCCATAATGATTCCTTGATTTCATGATCATCCACCATTATATTTGGAGCTTCTTTACGCTTGATGCCAACCTTTATATGTTGATGTGACGCATCATCATCGGGTTGTGAGACATTGAAGTTATCATCAAAACAAACATGTTGCTCGTCATGTAAGAGGTCGGAATAAGGGATGAGGGATGAATCTCTTTATAAGACAATATGTCGATAGCGACAACTAGCGCTAGCTACACCTCTTTTGCCCACAATGGGATGTCGAATAACATCATAGTAACTGCCCTTATGATTTTTGTGGACATTTCTGCCACCTATGAGCACGACATATAGTTCTTCCAGGGTTGTGGCCATAACAATGAGATGGTCAGACTTGTTACTTATATGCCCAGGATCGTCAATGCTACATGTCGTTAGTGCCACCTTCACACCATTATTGTGGGGTGGTTGAACATTTTTATAATTTGCATGAGGATGCTAACGAGCTCATATAGAGCATAAGAAATAAAAATGCTAGATGTGTTCTAGCAAACGTTTAAAGAAAACCCATATGGGAGTAGAAGCCATAAAAGTGCTAGATGTGCTCTGGGAAACGTTTAAAGAAAACCCATATAGGAGAAACTTTACTATGATATAAAAAATTATGCCAAGCATCACAAGTGAAACTTTATTTATAGGTACACTCATAATCAAAGCATTGACTTTAGTCAAAGTAACCTGTATAGAGACTTAAATAAAACTAAGTAACTAACAATCTGAAATAAAAACTACTTATTAAAAAAACTTTATGATGAATGTTTTTGTATGTTATGGATCATTTTTTTCACTCATAATCTGACTTAATGAACATCTCCATCATTCACCATGAAGATGATATGGAGCTTTGCTCTGTTCTTCTGATGTAGAGTGGAAACAATAGAAGTGCTAGATGTGTTCTAGCAAGGGGTTAAATGAAAATCCATATGTGTTAAATTTTATATAACAAATGAATCTCTACTCTATGTGATTCTAGTAGCCAACTCATTAAGTTTTAGCCGAAATACGGACTAAACTCTTAAATCAATAGAAAACATAAAACATAACCAAAATATTAGAAAATATAAAACATAACCAAAGTATAAATGTCGGTCAAAATAAGCAACACTCTACACTTCCTAAATAGTAAAACCAACAATTTAAAATAAACTAAATTATTAAAAGATTTTATAATGATTATTTTTTAGAGTTATGGATCCGTTTTTCACTCTTCGTCCACATCCTGCCCACATAAGAGTTTCATTCGAGTTATCATCCATGTCACATCCCTAAACGTAAAGTAATGTTTGTACTCCTTATCGAGAACCAACCTCTGTGACAGTTAAATCATTAATGGTTGAGCATGTTGGATAAGTACCTGAAGAAGTATCCCCACCAAGTAAGTTCCTTTCAGTAAAGAATGCTGGCTTTTTTGGTTTCAGCAATGTACTCTCATTGCCCAACATTCGAATCACAGATGACATATCTGGCCTGTCTTCTGGACTTTCTTGAACACATAATAAACCTACTTCAATTGCTCTTAAAACTTCAGATGGATTACTTGGTTCATCTATCGATGAATCATAGAGCTCCATTGAATTACCTTCATTATACATTCTCCATGCCTAGATGTAATGTGGATATAGTTATTTGGTTTTAAAGTAGAGAACTATAATTCCATATCAAAATTGTAGTTTGTGACTGAGGGTGTACACAAGTCAAGCTGCATGTTAGCTACTTGAGATCGGCTCGTTCAAAACTCGAAGCGAGCCGAGTTAAACGATCTCAACTTCAAGCTCGAACTTATATTGGAACCCTCTTAAGTTAAATGAGCTCAAGCTTAGACAAGCTTAGGCTCAACTCATTTAATTACACCTTTATATGTGGCTTGTGAACTTACATGTCCAATAAGGTTATTGTCAAGCTTCGTATGAACGAATCCGCGGTTTCTACACCCGCTTACAATCTCTAGCACCAATACACCAAAGCTGAACACATCTGACTTTGTTGAGAAAAGACCATCTAGTGCATACTCTGGGGACATGTAACCACTGCACCAGGCAAAATGTTTCTAAAAGTAATATAATAAACTTGAGAAAAATGTAATGAACATATAGTTGGATTTTGTAGCTTACTATGTACCAACAACTCTATCTGTGTTTGCTTGAGTCTCATTTCCTCCGAAGCTTCTTGCTATGCCGAAGTCTGATATCTTAGGGTTCATATCCAGATCTAATAGAACATTGCTAGCTTTTAGATCTCTATGAATGATTCTTAATCGTGAATCTTGATGTAGATAAAGAAGTCCTCTGGCAATTCCTACAATGATGTGGAATCGCTTTGTCCAGTCAAGGAGTTTGCTTTGTTTTTTATCTGCAAAACATTTAGGTTTAGTTCTATATCGTATTAGCAGGCAGGTGACTCGATTCCTGATGTTAAATAAAGGCCATTATATGAAGCTGACCGAATAAAAAGAAATCTAGGCTTTTGTTTGACATGTATTCGTAGATCAACAGTTTCTCATCTCCCTCTATGCTACATCCAAGGAGCTTAACAAGATTCCGGTGCTGAAGTTTTGAAATGCAGATGACTTCATTCTTGAACTCGTCAAGTCCTTGTCTGGAAGTCATGGAGAGACGCTTAACTGCAATTTCTTTCCCCTCTAGCACGCCCTGAATTTTACCATTTGCGATGTTAAAAACCATACAAACATCAAAGAGTGACTTCCATTTGTATCTTTTACCTTATAAACCGGTCCAAATCCACCCTCTCCAAGTTTATTGTCCGGTGAAAAACTCTCAGTAGATTGTGCTACTGTGGAGAAGCTAAACAATGGTAGCTCCATGACATCTTTCTGGCTTTCACAGGCATGCATTGATTTCCCTATGCATTAGTAACAAGGCAAACTTTGAACAAACAGAATCTGCTTAAACAAGTCATATTACTCTAAACTGTTATACATACAGATATTGCTTACCTTCTCCCGTTGGTTGTGCATGATGCCTCTTTTTCAATGCATACCAGAACAACGCAGAGCTCACGCCTATAAGAACAACCCCCAGAAAGACTGCTAATAATATGAATTTGATGTTTGTCCTTTGGTTCTTGGAAACTGGTGTAATAACTGCATCTGCATGATATATGATTAACATAGTGACAACATTGGTAAGTTAGAGATGCATAGACCATAAATTTAATAAGTTTGTACAATCAGATAAATCAATTTGTGTAGAATTAATGTGGATTTCTTATATAAATTCTTTAATAATCTGATCGGCTCATAAATACGTATACATATTTAGTGAAATGTAGTAAGAGATAATTACCTAATTCAGAGGAAGCCATTCTTACAAATATATCTTGACCGCGTCTGGCCATGACATTTACTCTGATGTCTTTGAGGTCATTGAACCAAAGCAAGCAGACACTTCCCTGTGTGATATTTATATTTGCATAAGCCATACAAGTACAATTCTTTAGGCATATTGCTTCGCATTCTTTTAGGGTCATGCTGATGTTGAACCAGGAGGTCCGTGTGTCTGGCAACTTTACATTAGAATACCTTATAAACCCATCTGTTCCATAACCATTTTTGCAATCCAATGTTACTCGCCTCACACAACCGCCTCGGTCTCTGGGCACAAATTTCGTCTGGTCTAAGCACGGACATCTCTGCTGCTCATCATTGATGCAGCTTCCATAAGCACCACAAATGTTGTATGGATCACAGGCCCTCTTTCCTGATCCAAGCATAGATACCCAATCTTTTGTATCTTCCATCCACACCATAACTTCTAGCTCCCCGGAAGAAGTCAAGGTGAACCTCGATAAATCAGAACTGTTTACAAGATTATAATTCCAAGCTACCATTGTTTCATTAATTACTATATGGTATGTAATGTTCCGCTTCTGATTCAATGATGAATGCCCTTTAAACATCATATTTATCCATGGTCCGTCCCGGAATATGATCTTATCTGCGCCTTGTTTGATCATGCTCTGAGGATAACCATGCGTGTCAGCACTAAAGGTATATTCACCGGGAGCTGGATCTTCGCTAGTTTTCCATGACGATAGATGCCATTCCCTGCCCGTCATAAAGTCCCTCCCGAACTTCATGCCAGGTAAAAGAGTATCAGTTGGATAATCAAAACTCTGCCAGAGAATCTGGTTCTGGTCTGCATCTGTCATGACTAAGTTTCCTGTCTCTTCAAGCTTTGCAACTGCATTTCCTGATGATGTTGCGTCGGATGACCACAGGATGCCGTCAGTGTCGTTCATGAGGACTAGCTTTCCTGGATGAACAATCTTTAACACACCCGATGATGCGTTGGTGAGTGGGAGATCTCTGTTGGCTACCCAAACCACTGTTTTAACAATGAATTTTTTATACCAAATACCAAGGTAACTATTATTAGAGCTACCCGGTGTGAAAAATCCCAATTCAAAGGTTCCTGAAGGGGAAACCAACGTGTCTTCGGCTTTCAAGAACTGTGAGTCTGAAATGATGTCGATTTCAGCCGTATACATCTTTTGAATGTGGAGTGCAACAAGTAAAAGAACAAATATAGCTACTCTCTCAAAGAAATTCATTTCCTCACAAGTTTGATCTGATATTAATTTTTCCTTATATTTTGTTTATTGTTCCTATCTATATATATACTTAACAAGGGATGGCATTCAAGTGTTTTATCACCTACCATAGTACATAATACCTGTGAGCTAGTTATTAATTGCTGGGGTTACATTCATAAAGTTATAATAAGTGATTTTGACTTGACACATGATGACGTGGAATATAATTTGCATCTGGTTCCCTGTATCCAGGGTCACCGGAAAGGAAAGGAATTAGTTTGGTGACTAAAAGTTGTTGCTTGACACGTTTCCGTCTAAGTAAAGATAACCTGCGGTGTTAGTAAAATGGGATGAATATATGTTTGATGGCGTCTCTTTGTTTTTCCATTTCGTTATTATTCACATGACTGTTTATTTGTTCTCTGGCTAGATCTGTGTAAGAAAAGCATCACCTGCGGGTCAAATTAACTGAAGAAACTGTGGTTCCCATTGAATATAAAGTTTCTTTAGGTTAGCACACTAGGTAGCTAGCTGTAACTTCAGCCATTTAATTAGGATAGAAATTTTATATGTGAATTGTACAAACAACACAAATAGTGTATTTACTATCTTACAGACCTTTCTTCCTTTTTCACTTCGATTAGCTGCGTGGGTTTTGAAGTTAACCAGAGGACAAAAACAAGAAATTGAGGCTTCTTTTCTTTCTTTCTTTCTTTATTTTCATTCTTCTTTAATACTTTGTCTTAAATTCTTCTTCACCTTTTGTCTTTTCTTCTTCATTACAAAATCAATGTTGTATTTTTTTTATCTTTACGGTCGGTGTCTGATTTAAAATACAGAAATTCAAATAGAAAGCATAGTAATTTAGTCACTGAGAACCTTCAAATGCTCTGATATCATAAAAAGATTAAAATAAAAAGCTAATATCTAAAACCCGTTCAAAATTATCTAGGCTAGGGAGAACGATTTACTATATAAAAAGAAGAATTTACTTTCTTATTTCTCAACAAGAATGACATACGTTTGTATAGAAACAATAAATACAAGTGAACTACCCACTATTGAATACTACTCAAAACTAATAATTATTTTACTATATAAAAAGAAGAATCTACTTTCATATTTCTCAACAAGAATGACATACGTTTGTATAGAAACAATAAATACAAGTGAACTACCCACTATTGAATACCACTCAAAACTAAAAGGGCGTACATGGTACTGCAAAGAGCTCCCGCGTTCGCAGGGTCCAGGGAGGGTCTGTTTTCACAATGATAATCAGAATACTCTTGGTTGTATTTTTCTTGTATTACAATGGAGACAATTACATGGATTAAATGGATGCCTGCTGAGGCCTATACATAGAAATACAGCCTGTGCTACAATGGAATTTCTATAATTAAAGTTTGTTATTTTTGAATGGGATATGATGTTGAGCTGATCCTCTTAATTATTCACTTTTTCTTTTAACACTCCCCCTCAAGTTGAATAGTGGATCCCCAATATTCAACTTGGTTAAACAGTTGCTGAAGATTCTTCCGTTGACGGCTTTTGTCAGTACATCTGCCAATTGGTCTTCTGAGCGAACGAACGGAAGTTCTACAATGCCAGTTTCAAGCTTCTCTTTGATAAAGTGTCTGTCGACTTCTACATGTTTGGTCCAATTGTGTTGAACTGGATTCTCTGATATCTGAATTGACGCTGTGTTATCACACATTATTTTGCTGGCTTTGGTTGGAGGGAAGCCGATCTCAGTTAGTAGTTTTCGTATCCATAAGACTTCTGCGACTCCTCTTGCTATTCCTCGGAACTCGGCTTCGGCACTGGATAGTGCTACCACTTTTTGTTTTTGCTTCTCCATGTAACTAGGTTTCCTCCAACTAGAGTGAAGTAGCCTGAGGTTGATTTCCGATCTCCTTTATCCCCTGCTCAATCAGCATCGGTGTATGCCTGGATCTCTAGATGTTTATTTTGTTTGAAAAGAATCCCATGACCTGTTGTTCCTTTCAAATATCTGATGATCCTCCATACTGCTTCCATGTGTGTTACTTGTGGTTGGTGCATGAATTGGCTGACTACTCCAACGGCATAGGCTATATCCGGACGCGTGTGGGAAAGATATATTAGTTTTCCCACCAACCGTTGGTATCTTTCTTTGTCTGCAAGCTCCGCTCCTTCGACCATGTAAAGTTTGTGATTCGCCATCATTGGGGTTTCTGTGGGCTTACAGTCGATCATTCCTGTTTCGGCTAGAAGGTCCAGGATATACTTCTTCTGACAGATGAAGATCCCTTGTTTGGACCTTAATACTTCGATTCCCAGAAAATACTTGAGTCTTCCCAGGTCCTTCATTTTGAATTCTACAAATAGTCTTTCCTTTAGCCGCATCATTTCTTCTTCATCGTTTCCTGTAATTATCATGTCATCAACATAAATAATTAAACATGTCACAAGTTTACCTCTTTGTTTTAGGAAGAGAGTGTGATCCGAGTTGCTTTGTTGGAAACCATATTTCTTCATTGCTATAGTGAATCTTCCAAACCAGGCTCGAGGTGATTGCTTTAGTCCATATATTGCCTTTTTTAGTCGACATACTTCTTCCGCTTTGTAGTTTCCTTTGAATCCCGGTGGAGCCTCCATATAGACTTCTTCTTTTAATTCACCGTGGAGAAAGGCATTCTTCACGTCGAATTGGTGGAGTGGCCATCCTTCATTTGCAGCTACTGAGAACAACACCCGGATTGTGTCCATCTTCGCCACTGGAGAGAAGGTTTCTGAGTAATCAATTCCGTATGTTTGGGTGTATCCTTTAGCTACTAGCCGAGCTTTATATCTTTCAATGGTTCCATCGGGTTTATGTTTGATTGTGAAGACCCAGCGACAACCAACCTGCTTCTTCCCAGATGGGAGAACGCACTTCTCCCATGTGTCACTTTTCATTAATGCTCTCATTTCGGTTTCCATTGCCTCTTTCCAGTTTTTTGATTCTAGGGCTTCTTCTACCGAGGTCGGAATTTTCTCTGTATAGAGTGATGAGGCAAAGGCTTTTGCTTCTTGAGTCAAATTTCCTTGGGCTATGTTGGCTGTTGGATATCTAGAGGCTCCTGCTTGTTTCTCTGGAGAGTACCGTTTTGGTGGCACCCCTCGGTTAGTTCGGGGTGGTAGAACATATCTCCCGGTATCTTCTTGTGTTGGTTCATTGGTCTCTTCTTCCTCGAGCTCCCCCTCTTCATCTGGCACTTATTCTACCTGTTCTGTGACATTTTCTTCATGAATAACGTTAGATTCTATATTTTGATTATCTATTTGGGGGTTATTTACCTCAGTTGTTGGATTGGAATGATTTGGCTTGGCAGTGACACTGATTTGTGGTTCGGTAGGTTGTGTGGATTCGGATGACTCGTTCTGGGCCCTATTATTGACTTCTCCTGCTGGTGATATCCATTGTAGCCAACTCAGTGTGTCTTCATACCTCGTCTCCCCCTGACCACTGTGTTGGGATTTGTAGAAGAACTCGGTTTCGAGAAAGTCATAATTCATGGTAGTGTAGATCAACCGTTTTCTTGGACTGTAGCATCGATAGCCCTTTTGGTTGACCCCGTACCCTACAAACACACATTTCTCGGCGCATGGATCGAGTTTGGTCCGATCGGTTTTAGGAATGTGGACAAAAACAGAGCAACCAAAGATTCGTGGTTGTAGCGTAAGGGCCGGAGGAAGTTTAGTAAATTCGTACAGGGCTTGGATGGGAGTCTTAAGATCAAGAGCTTTAGTTGGTAACCGATTAATTAGATATGTGGCGGTGGCAAGTGCCTCTGGCCAGAAAGATTTAGGGACTTGTGACTCAATCAGAAGGGCACGAGTTATTTCTAATAGAATACGATTTTTCCTTTCAACGGTGCCGTTTTGTTCGGGTGTGTGTGGACACGAAGTTTGATGAACTATCCCTTTATTTTGGCAAAATTGTTTCATCGAGTTATTGACAAACTCACCCCCATTATCAGAACGGAGGATCTGAATATTTTTGTGAAATTGTGTTTGGATCATGTTGTAAAAAACACTAAATTTATCGTGCACCTCAGATTTATGTTTTAGGAAATAAATCCAAGTCATTCGCATACAATCATCCACAAAAAGTAAGAAGAACCGATAATTTTGCCCCCCATTTACCTCTGCGGGTCCCCAGACATCTGAATGTATTAATGAAAAGGTAAATCAACTTTTGTGTTATTTGACTTAAAAGTATGTCTATGACTTTTTGCCAACGCACAAACTTCGCAATTGAAATCTTTATTGGAAGGAACTAGTTTTGGAAACAAAAGATTTAAATAACTAATAGATGGATGCCCCAACCTTCGATGTCACAACCATGCTTCTCGATTAGTCGTCCCATGAGCTAACAGACTAGTGCCTTCTTGAGTCACCTCATCCACATAGTACAAACCCTAACGTTCAGTGCCACGCCCAATAATCATTCCAGTCCTGATGTCCTGTAGAATGCAAAATGTAGGGTGCATTAAGACCGTACAATTTAATTTCTTGGTTACATGACTAATAGATAGTAGTTTATGTGATAAGGATGGAACATATAGACAATTCGAGAGTTTAAGATGTGGAGATATCTCAACAGTACCTCCCCCTTAACAGACATTACACCCCCGTTAGCCGTTTGAATGTGCGTTCTATGGGGTTTGGATGTTGAGACAATATCAGAAAGATCATATGTCATTGTGTCTGTTGCCCCGCAATCAAGAATCCAGGATTGTGTTTGATTTCCACATTTATTGTTTACTAAATTAGCTTTACCATAGCTAATTGAAGAAAAAATGTTATTATTTGTACATGAGTCAGAAATTTTATTTTTATGAACATTATGTGAATTTTCTTTTAACAAATTAGTAAAGGTGAGGTCTTTGTTGGTAATATCAAAATTGGGGTTAAATGCACTAGGCATTTTTTTTGGATTAAAAACTCTGGGTGTCCTTTAAACAAACTAGTAAAGGTAAGGGGTTTCTTTGTAATATATGAATTAAAGTGGTCATTAGTCGAAACTTTGGGGGGGGGGGATAAGTGAAAAATTGCAATTGAAATAGGATGGGCTTGAGGGTAAACCCTCAAACCCGGTACCTTCGAGGCTCTCGGCCGCAGCCGCTACTCCTCCAAAGCCGCCGGACTCGGTTGTGGTGCGGTGATGGTCGCCGCCGCTGCTGCTGGTGGCTTCCTTGCTGCCCACGGCGGCTGGTGACCGGCCATCGGTCCCTTTCTTCCCCTTCTTGTGACCGTCGTTCCACCACTCCGGTTACCCGACGAGTTTGAAGCACTGGTCTTTGGTGTGTTTGGTCATGCCACAGTGGCTACACTTCAGGTTGGTTCTATCAGTCCGGGATGATGACATACCCGGCTTCAGGTCTGACCGACGCCCTTTCGAAACAAGCCCTAATCCGTTGGATTCGTCTGGTCCGGTGACAACAAGACCGGCCGCCACGCCTTGGTCCACTTGGTTAGTCTTGGAGGTGAGTCCGAGAATATTCCGGTGGGCCGCCTCTTTTCGGACGGCGGCGTAGGCGCCCTCTGCTGAGGGTAGCGGATCCCACCGGAGTATCTCCCGTTTTATCGGGTCATATTGTCGGTCAAGGGCATTTAGGAATTGGAACAGCTTAGTTTCAGATCTGATGTTGTACGTGGTGATATCAGCAGCACACTTCATTGGATTTGGGTCTCGTCGTTCGATTTCTCCCCAGATCCCTTGCATTACTAGCCAGAAATCTTCGAGCGGCACCCCATTCTGCTTCATCTCATTCGCTTTGACGTGTAAATCAAAGGTTAGCAATTTATCTTTCCCGCTGCTGTAAGTAACTGCAAGAGCATCCCACAATGATTTTGCAGTGGGAAACTCGGTTAAATTACTTGCGAGTGCGGGTTCGATGTTTTGTATTAGCCACGAAAAAACAACAAGATCATCCTGTTCCCACTGATCAAATGTATCATCAGTTGGATCTGGAGGTTTCGGATTTCCGGAGAGATGGCTGAGGAGGTTCTTTGATTTACCTCCTATGGCCACTCGATCATCCGAGCCCACAGGGCATAATTCTTGCTGTTTAGTTTGAGGCTAATTTTGAGGCTGTCGGACATGCTCTGTTTTTGATTTTGGTTTGGGGGAAGGCTGTTTTTGAGGAGGTTTGCAAGTTGGGTTGAAAGGTAATCGTTGCCGATCAGATTGCCGTCTCCGGACATGGCGATCTGATTTGGGTGATGAGACACAGGTAGATGATGAGCACGAGCAAATGAACTGATCCAAGGATCATTCACTGCTCTGATACCATGTTTTCACAATGATAATCAGAATACTCTTGGTTGTATTTTTCTTGTATTACAATGGAGACAATTACAGGGATTAAATGGATGCCTGTTGAGGCCTATACATAGAAATACAGCCTGTGCTACAATGGAATTTCTATAATTAAAGTTTGTTATTTTTGAATGGGATATGATGTTGAGCTGATCCCCTTAATTATTCACTCTTTCTTTTAACAGGGTCCGTCCCATTTAAGGGAAGATGTACGCGGTCTTTCCCCCACATTTTGTGGGGAGGCCGTTTCCACGGATCGAACCTGAGACCTTTGGTCTCTTAGAAACAGCTTCAACCGCTGCGCCAAGGCCCGCCCTCTGAATACTACTCAAAACTAATAATTATTTATTTACTATATAAAAAGAAAAATCTACTTTCATATTTCTCAACAAGAATGACATACGTTTGTATAGAAACAATAAATACAAGTGAACTACCCACTATTGAATACTACTCAAAACTAATAATTATTTGACTTTTAATTTGCTTAATACTAAAAAGTACTTAATATTCCCACTATTGAACTACCCGGCGTTTTCTGTTGTTGATGTTGTGTTAGAAATATCTTTAACGTAACAAAAACATGTGTGTATTCTTTTGGTCAAGTCTTCGACAAAAACTATAAAGAGAAACATAGAATCGGTGCTTAATATTTCGGTTGTTGGTGTGAATATTTGCATAGGTGTGGGTGGTTAACATCAAGGGTTGTGACCCTTTACGTCTATGGTTTCACCAAACAACGAGATCAGATTAGTCGCACCTTCCGGTGGTGTGGTTTTTAAGTAGATGTTTCAGAGGGTCAGTTCACACTTCCCGGTGAATTATTGTTACGCTATATATACGCGCATATTCAAAAGGCCTCACCACATATCATGAAAATGCCGGTAAATACTAGGGCCAATACATACCAAAACCAAAAGATTTGATTCTTTGCATCATTAGATAATTATGTCAGTACCCAACATAATTTCTAGTTACCTAAAACTTAGTCTCTGTTTTATATACCAAATTCTAAACCTTTGTTTTTTTCTTCTTCGGATTCTTAGATGATTAGTATGATTAGACTCCATTTTGTCAACACTAAAGTGCTGTTTATTTTTTCAAAGATAAAATATATGTAGTCGGCGGATTACATTTGCAGATATCTGTAGAAGAATGGATGAATCAAACCTCTGCGGTTTACAAGAAGAAAAAGTGTCTATTTTTTAATGTTTGGTGACTGTTAAAATAAACTGATGGTATTGTACAGATGGTGGTGGACGGTGGTGGTGGTGGTGTTGGTGGACGGTGGACGGGGGTGTTGGTGGACGGTGGGTGGTGGTGGACGGTGGGTGGTGGTGGACGAAGGGTGGTGGGTGGTGTTATTGGGTAATGGATGGTGATATTGGTGGATAGCAGAACTTAGAAGTGGCTGGACCAAATTCACATCAAGAATGACTCGCGCAGAAATTCAGGGCTGGTAATGTCTGATCTGTTTATGATACGATTAAACATGTTAAATTAAAAAAAAAATGTAATTTTTTACATTTTTTTAAATAATTGAAATTAGGAGGCTAGACTTGATTATTTCTCATTCTTGATGTATAAAAACATTTAAAAAATTATAGGCATAAAAATAGATAGTTAAACAAGTCATTTTTATGATTGATACTTGTGTTACTCGCGTCATCTTTAACATGTTAAACACGATAAAACCTGTTTTCTAGCCCTCGGCAGATGTTTTTTTAATGAAACGTCATTAAAAAACAAACAATGTGCAGATACCAATGTCTGTGCGTAGCCTACGCCACGCCGACAGAAGAGTCTGTGCATACCTTTTTAGAAAAACAAACACCAACTAAGAGTATGTTTGTAATTGATCTTAAATGTATTCAACATTTGGCCAATTCACGTTTGGTTTCTTCAACAAGTATCATCCTTTGTGGTTCTATGAAGGAGTTTTATATGCCGGTGTAGTTCGATGATGGTGACGAGTGTTCATCTGAGACCATGTCTCTGCGTTTGCTTTTAAGATTATGCCGTGATGCTGCACTTGAAAACATGAACCGATGCTTATTTCAAGTCGGTGATGGTGAACCTGTGTTCGTCTAAGACATATACATATTAGACATATACATATTGTATGGTGTTTTACATTTTGTATTTAGTATTATATCGGGCTATGATGATAACCAAAATATGGTATTGGGTTGTTTTGGCATGGCTATTGTTAATGGTTAGCAGACATACCCGAAAACATGTCCCGAGTCTCGTTCAAGTAGCCAACTTATTAAGTTTGGTCAAAGTAACTTACTAAACTCTTAAATCGAATAAAAAACATAACACATAATAGAAATATTAATTTCCGTCAAAATAAGAAACAATTTGCACTTAACTAAAATAAATAGTAAAAACCAACAACCTAAATAAAAACTAAATTATACAAAAGATTTTATAATAATTATTTGTTGGTCGTTTTTTCAACATACGAGTCTTTCATTAGTGTTATCGTCCTTGTCACATCCCTAAAAGTGAAGCAATGTCTATATTCCTTATCGAGCACCTACCTCTGTGACAGTTAAATCATTAATGGTTGAGCATGTTGGATAAGTGCCTGAAGAGGTATCACCACCAAGTAAGTTCCTTTCAGTAAAGAATGCTGGCTTTTTAGGTTTCTGCAATGTACTCTCATTGCCTAACATCCGAATCACAGATGACATATCTGGCCTGTCTTCTGGACTTTCTTGAACGCATAACAAACCTACTTCGATTGCTTTTAGAACTTCAGATGGATCGCTTGGTTCATCTATCGATGAATCATAAAGCTTCATTGAAGTGCCTTCATTATACATTCTCCATGCCTAAATGTAATATGGATAAAGTTATTTGGTTTTAAAGTAGAGAACTATCATTCCATATCAAAAGTGTGGTTTGTGACTAGGGTGTACACAAGTCGAGCTGCATGTTAGCTACTTGAGATTGGCTCGTTAAAAACTCGAAGCAGTCCGAGCTTAAACGAGCTCAACTTCAAGCTCGAACTTATATTGGAACCCTCTTAAGTTAAATAAGCTCAAGCTTAGGCGAGTTTAGGCTCAGCTCATTTAAATACACCTTTATATGTGGCTAGTGAACTTACATGTCCAATAAGGTTATTGTCATGCTTCGTATGAACGAATCCGCGGTTTCTACACCCGCTTACAATCTCTAGCACCAACACACCAAAGCTAAATACATCTGACTTTGTTGAGAAAAGACCGTCTAGTGCATACTCCGGCGACATGTAACCACTGTACCATGCAAAATGTTTCTAAAAGCAATATAATGAACTTAAGAAAAATGTAATGAACATATAGTTGGATTTTGTAGCTTACTATGTACCAACAACTCTATCTGTGTTTGCTTGAGTCTCATTTTCTCCGAAGCTTCTTGCTATGCCAAAGTCTGATATCTTAGGGTTCATGTCTAGATCTAACAGAACATTGCTAGCTTTTAGATCTCTATGAATGATTCTTAAACGTGAATCTTGATGTAGATAAAGAAGTCCTCGGGCAATTCCTTCAATGATGTGGAATCGCTTTGTCCAGTCAATGAGTTTGCTTTGTGTTTTATCTGCAATACATGTAGATTTAGTTCTATATAATTTCAGCAGACAGGTGATTTAATTCCTGATATTAAATTAATGGCTATTATAGTATGCTTACCGAATAAAAAAAAGTCTAGGCTTTTGTTTGGCATGTATTCGTAGATCAACAGTTTCTCGTCTCCCTCTATGCTACATCCGAGGAGCTTAACAAGATTTCGGTGTTGAAGTTTTGAAATGCAGATGACTTCATTCTTGAACTCCTCAAGCCCTTGTCTGGAAGTCATGGAGAGACGCTTAACTGCAATTTCTTTTCCCTCTAGCAAGCCCTGAATATTTACCATCTACGATGTTAAAAAGGATATGCAAACATCAAACAGCGACTTTCATTTGTATCTTTTACCTTATAAACGGGTCCAAATCCACCCTCTCCAAGTTTATTGTCCGGTGAAAAACTGTTAGTAGATTGTGCTACTATGGAGAAGCTAAACAAGGGTAGCTCCATGACATCTTTCTGGCTTTCATTGATATGCAATGATGCCCCTATGCATTAGAAACAAAACAAACTTTAAACTAACAGAATTTTCTCTAAGAATTCATATTAATCTTAACTGTTCAACACACAGATATTGCTTACCTTCCCCCGTTAGTTGTGCGCGACGCCTCTTTCTCAATGCATACCAGAATAATGTAGAGCTCACAACAATAAGAACAACCCCCAGAAAGACTGCTAATAAGATGAATTTGATGCTTCTTTCACTGTTCTTGGAAACTGGTTGAGTAATTAAAAACATAGCGACAGCATTGGTAAGTTAGAGATGCATAATAATTAATAGCCATGAATATTAGTAAGTTTGCACGATCAGATAAATCGATCTGTGTAGCAAGTGTATCTCTTATAAATCAATCCATTTAGATTACTTATTGTGCTAAAACATATATGTGTTTTGTGAAATTCAATGGCAGATAGTTAATTACCTAATTCAGAGGAAGCCATCCTTACAAATATATCCTGGCCACCATTGCCTTCGATGTTTACTCTGATGTCGTTGAGGTCATCGAACCAAAGCAAGCACCCACTTGCCTCTTTGATATTTGTATTTGCATAAGCCATACAAGTGCAATTCTTTAGGCATATTGCTTCACATTCCTTAAGGGTCATGCTCATGTTGAACCAGGAAGTCCGTGTGTCCGGCAATTTTACATTCGGATACTTTATAAACCCATCTGTTCCATTACCATTTTTGCAATCCAATGCTATTCGCCTCACACAACCACCAGTCCAATCTGCCTGCTCCCAACCCTTTTGGTTGCTAGGCATAAATTTCATCTGGTCTAAGCACGAACATCTCTGTTGCTCGTAATTGCTGCAGCTTCCATAAGGACCACAATAGTTGTATGGATCACAGACCCTGTTTCCTAATCTAACAATAATTGTCCATTCTTTACTATCTTCCGACCACACCCCGCGCTGTAGCTCCCCAGAAGAAGTCAAGGTGAACCTTGATAAAATAGAACGGTTTACAAGATTATAAGTAAAAGCTGTCATTGTTTCATTCATAACCATATCGTATGTAAAGATCTGGTTCTGCCTTAATGATGAAGCCCCACTAAACCTTTCACCATTCCATGGTCCGGACCTGAATGTGATCGTATCTGCACCTTTTTTTATCATGTTCTGAGGATAACCGTGTGTGTCAATACTAAACGTAAAGTCACCTGGAGCTGGATCTTCACTACTTATCCACGACGATAGACGCCATTCCCTACCCGTCTTTAAGTCCCTCCCGAACTTCATTCCAGGTAAAAGTGTATCAGTCGGATAATCAAAACTCTGCCAGAGAATCTGGTTGTGGTCTGCATCTGTCATTACTAAGTTTCCGGTGTCTTCAAGCTTTGCAACTGCATTTCCTGATGATGTTGCGTTGGATGACCACAGGATGCGATCAGTATCACTCATGAGGACTAGCTTTCCTGGATGGACAATCTTTAACACACCAGATGATGCATTGGTGAGTGGGAGATCTCTGTTGGCTACCCAAACCACTGTTTTAACAATGATTTTCTTATACCAAATACCAAGGTAAATGTTCTTAGAGCTACCTGGCGTGAAAAATCCCAATTCAAAGGTTCCTGCAGGGGAGACCAACGAGTCTTCGGCTTTCAAGAACTGTACATCGGAAATGATGTCGACTTCAGCCGTATAGATCTTCTGAATGTGGAGCGAAACTAGTAAGAGAACAAATATAGCTACTCCCTCAAATGATATCATTTCCTCACAAATTTGATACTTTGATTTGATTAATTTCCTGATATTTTGTTTACTTTACTCCTAGAGTTATCTTTAACATGTGATGGCATTGAAGTGCATGTTTTATCACCTACCAGGGTACATTATTGGTACATGATACTACCTGTGCATTATTAAGTGAGCCATTAATTGCAGGGGTTGCATTCATAAAGTTAAAATAAGTGATATGGACATGACAAGGAAACTAATGTGCGTTTGGTTAATTCCCTGTGTCCAGGGTCACAGGGCAAGGAATTACTTGGTGTTTACAAGTTGTTTATAGAGTCATTCGTCCAAGAAAAGGTGACCCGTGGTCCTTGTAATATGGGATGAATCCATGGTTGATAGCGTCTCTTCGTTTTTCCATTCCTTATCGTTCTTATGACTGTTTATTTGTTCCCTTATGGTTGGATGGCTAGAAAGAAAAGCATCACCAGAAAGGAAAAAAAAAAAGGTTCTTTGCCCCTTATTTATATATAAGTTATATTTGTGAATAGTCACAACCCTTAGAATAGACATACATCAAACCATCACAGGTTTGTAGGTAACTACCATAACTACTATATAAACCATCATGTCTCATCGTTTGTAACTCCCACTTAATGACCTTCTGTACCATCTGAACCATGAACCAACACATTTCTTCAATTTGTATCGAACCATGAACCATAACCGGTGTGTTCCATGAAACCAATTCTCTGTCTCTCTTCTTCTTTCGCATGAGTCTCGATCAATCCTAAAAAATGACATTTTGAAACTATACCCAACATATATTACTAACCACCCTTTGTTAAAGCTATAATAATAATAATAACAGTAATAGTAATGATTAAAGACTTTGAACAAACTTTAAATTTGGTACCAATGCTTCTGATCGATTTTCTATATAAGAATAAAATTTAAACAAAAAGTATAAGTTTGTGAAGAATGAGAGATAGTTTTAAGTTTTAACAAGAAGAAATGAAACAGCAAGACTAATACCAGTCAATACATTTAATTTCCCTTACTATACAACTTGGTGAAGAATATCATTGACAGAACAAGAGGGACCAATATAATCAAGGGCCTGTCACCTCCTTGACTTTGACTTGAAAACATCAACTTGTAGTTTAAATATCTACAATCTCACAAAACAACAATTATATATATATATCCACTTGACTTCGAGGGCACGCTCGTCTTTTTACATTCTTCACCACTTGCATAACCTTCGACGTTATCGTTTCAGTTGAAAGGAACTATACAAAACATATACAAAAACAAAACGTATACCAGAGGGGTTTAGCCTGGCTAGCGTTACCAACGTTTGTAGAATACAAAAGATGTTTCACTCTAAGTGGTAAGGATTGAAATCTTATGATGGACCAAGGTGAAGATTTAAGAGTATATGACTACACTCATTGGATGAAAAAATAATTCTACTCCCACTTAATGAGCTTGTGAAGTTAGAGAAGGCAATCCTTGAAGAGACATTTTGTCTTTTTTAAAAATCTAAGATTTAAACCTTAACATTAATTAATTATTATTAAATTGATGTATAAAAAAATAGAAAATTAAAAAAGTGTCAAAAAGTATAAAAAAGTTTAGAATAGAAAACTTAAAAAGGCACTACAAGAAACTTGTTTTTTTGCGGCGACCATGTTCGTTGCAAAAAACCGCATATTTCGTCGCCGCAATGTTTTTGGTCAATTTCTTTTTTGCGACGAAAATTAGCCTTTGTTGAAATGTTTTTTGCGACGAAAAGTCGCCGCAAAAAAACATCCTTTTTTTAAAAATATTTTGTTGCATTTGCAGCAATTCACCCAGATATTTCTGGGTATCAAACCTGTTGTTCAAATGTTTTATTTTTTTAAATAAAACTTTAATAATTATTAAATGTTTTTGCGGTGAAAATTCGCCGCAAATAAGTTACCGGGAATTTTCCCGCCCTTAAAAAATTGTCGTGATATGAAAAAAATTAAAAAAAATATTTACGACGACTATCTTTCGTCGCAAAAGTTTTTTTACAAATTAAAAAAATCAAAAATAAATATTTTCCGTTATTTGCGACGAAACAGTCGCCGCAAAAACTAATTTTGACTGGAAAAATCAAAAAAGTAATTTTTTTTTGCCATTTAGCGAGTATTTTGCGATGAAACCTTTGTCGCTGTAAAAAAGTTAGACACAAAAAACTTTTTTCTTGTAGTGGTAGATTAGAGGTTGTGTGAGTTAGTTGTCCTATATAAGATTTTTTAAAAAATTGTAAAAAAGTTATATAGAAAACGTGTATATGTGACAAGTAGAAACATTAGAATTGCCCTCAAAACATGTTTCAGGCAATTTTTCTTATATTTTGTTTACCATCTCTAGTATTAGATGGAAATGATTTTCTCACCTACCATGGAACATAGTACATGTGCATTATTAAGTGAGTCATTAATTGTTGGGGTTGCATTCATTCAATTTGATGTTAAGGTTCCATCAATCTTTGAATGTGGTTTCTCGTATCCATGGCCACGCGGCAAGGAATTATTTGGTTACAGTTCTTTCTTGACAATTCGTCCAAGAAAACTTGACCCGCGGTTGTCAAATGGGATGAATCCATGATTGATAGCGTCTCTTTGTTATTCCATCTCCTTTCTATATATATATATATATATATATATATATATATATATATATATATATATATATATATATATATATATATATATATATATACACATATATATATATATACACACACATATATATATATACATATATATATATATACATATATATATACATATATATATATATATACATATATATACATATATATATATATACATATACATATATATATATACATATATATATATACATATACATATATATATATACATATATATATATACATATATATATATACATACATATATATATATATATATATATATATATATATATATATATATATATATATATAGTGTGGGGTTAATTTGAGAACCCCTCCTTTATGTCAAATCCCTTTAACCCATCCTTGTACCGTTGATCTGAAAAGTTAGTTTTGATCTAAGGGACATGATTATTTGTAATTAAATAAATATGTGTTGCAGGTCTCAATTCATCTTTGAAGGGTAAATAGGTAATTTGGCTGATGCAAACCCTAGAAAATGTGTTTTCGTTTTTGTTTTAATGGGACATTGATTCTTCAAATGAAACTGAGGAAAACTGTTAGGTTAGGGAAGATTCAATGTCGGCCAATGTTACTTACATTACCTATGAATATACGTTCTGCTTGGTTTTAAGATTCGTTTTGTTTACAGGATTTTAAAAGTAGAGGAACAACACGCATAAAAATGATAAAACATATTGTTAGTAATGTATTTTTGGGAGATAAGCATATATTTGGTTATTCATGAAGTTACAATTTCGAATTTAGAATTTGAGGTATTACTTTTGGTTGAAAGTTACAGTACTTAGACTGAATATCGAATCCTGTTTTGTTATAAGTCACTATTCTTGTTACATATTGGTGGTTGCAATTTACTGTAGTAGTACGTGGACAAGTATGTACGAATTTGTATTTACATTAAAACCACTGTTACTGGTAACCTAAGAAATGCAGGTCATTAAAGGTATTACTATCGGTTTTAACTTAAATTAGTTAGACTGTATATCGTAGCCGGTTTTGTTATAAGTAAGTAGTCCTGTTACATACTGTTGAGTAGAGGAACAACAAACATAAACGAACTTGTGGTATTAATTTGGGTTGTAAATGTGGACAAGTATGTAAGAATGTGTATCTACATGTAACCACATGTTAGTGGTCACCGAAAAAATGCATATCAATGAAGGTGGTATTACTTGGGGTTGTAAGTTAAATTATTATGTAAGAGTAGGTGGACAAGTATGTAAGAATGTGTATTTACATGTAACCACATGTTACTGGTAACCAATAAAATGTAGTTCATCGTAGGATTAAGGTGGACAACTATGTAAGAATGTGTATTTACATTTAACCACATGTGACTGGTAACCCAAGAAAATGCAGCTCATTTAAGTTGGGTGTATGTTTGTTTGCAAAGGCCTAAATTTATAGACCCCATTGTTTCTGTAATAAACCTTAAACAGAATTGTTAACCATTCATCTGTAAAGTGAATGTTCATGTAAGTGGCAGAAATTGTTTTAATTAAATTATTCAACGTTGCAGGCCTCCATAACCCTTTTAAGGGTATGCATGTAATTTAAAATTTGTAACTGTACATAGTTAACCACCACCCAAAGGTAACCCACACATTTATGAAATTGACATACAACTGAAATTCAATTTTTATAATTCAACTAAGTATGTTCCCCAACCACAAAATTCCCTTTCCATCTATTGTTATCTGATGTTCCGTGTGTAAATAGTGGGACGGTGACATTTTAGACGAAACATTGGTTAATCGATTATACTTTTTGTGTGTAGGTAAAGGAAACCGTTCATAAGAAAGTGAGGATTCATTGTCCTACAAAAAGAAAATGGAGGAGGCAACAATTGGGTAAGTGATTTAATTAATACACATTACGTTTAAAAAGAAAAATTCCGTTCTTAAAATATGTTATCCTTGTTTAATATTTGGAATTATTTTACACTTTGTAATGTTTGCTAGCAAAGATCTGCACATGTCTATACTTTGTTTTAGAAAAGTTCAAACTTTGTTTATTTGATATTAAACGACCCGTGTATGTTTGTGTTAATGAATGTTTTTTGTTAAATGAAATTGAGAATAATGTTAAACTATAGAAATTGAAATTGAGGACTTTATTGGACTACACTATATATGCGTTGTATGCATAGTATGATTCTCACTTTGTACTAAATCATCATTTTCTGTATGATATGGTTTATTTTTTTTTGAACTTGGTATGTCATTTCATTCTCTGGAACTATGGATTTTTTTGGGTTATGTACATGTTCTTTGTTGATATTGTTTGAAAAGTTAATGTAAAGGTTATTTTGGTAAATGAAATTTTATACTAACTATAGTAATTCATAAAATGTAATATTGTTTCAACTATTGCATCTGACGCAAAGTGTTTGGAGTTTTAAAATGAACTCTTGAAATGTATGTTGTAATTGTATGTAATAAAAGTTATTGTCGTACTTAATAAAGGAAAGTGACATTTTTTATTTCATTCCTAATATGAAATTACGTGTTGCTTTGATTTATGTTTAATTACATTCAAATTAAATGACATTAAAATCTGGTTTTATTACTAATGCGCAGTCATTTCATTTGTTGTTATATGTAGTAGACGTGTAATGTTTAGTAAAGTTATGTAAACTCATATAACAGAAGGTAATAACGGGTAGTAGAAATGATTACACAAACGCGACGACTACTTTCAACTATGACTGTATCTACACCTGCAATTTAGTTAATTGTATGTATAATTAAACTTAAATTAATATTAGAATGAAAAAAAATGTGTACCCAATGGACGACTCATTCCAACTCCCATTAATCCATATGTAGATATATTTAATTACGTACTGACTCGATAGGTTTTATGTATTTTTGGTGAATGTAACAGAAAAAAAGGCAGTAAGAATATCAATGTTGGAAGTATTTCAAACAAATGGAGGCACTCTGCAGGTTTGTGTTAAATGTGTAACACCCGTAAATTTTATTGAAAAGAAATAAAAGAATAAAAGAAAAAGGGAAAAGGTGAGGAATAAATGTCAACCCAAAGATGAGGGGTTAAAAGTATAAAATGGCAAAGTTGGTGAAAAGTTGGTGAAAAGGTGGCATGGCCGCCCATTTTCACTCTGCACAACACTTTCATTCGGACATTTAGAGAGAGAAAGCAGCAAGAGCAGAAAACTCTCGGGATTTTTGAAGAAGAACCAGAAAGCTTGAAGTTTTTGGTAAGAAACCTCGAAATTTTGATGTTTAGGATGATTCTAGAACCGTTTATGTACTTATAAATGTGCTTGTGTGTTCGGTGGCATTGTGTGTGGGTGTTTTAGGTGTTAGGAACGACTGGGAAGTTCAAGAAGGGGTATCAAAACCCGAGGACAACAAAGGTGAGTTTCTAGACCCCTTTTTATCTATTTTTAAACGATTTTGGGGCTGGAAAATACATGTATGTTTGTTTTTATGAATTTGGGTATGGTACCCGTATGTTATGTACATGTGTATGTTTATAGAGTATGTTTTGGGGTAAATGTATGGTTATGTTTATGTTAAGTTATGCCTGGAATCGTATGTGCATGTTTAGAACTAGGTATTATGATGTTTGGGGAATGGAAAATGACTTAGAACCATAAACAGGCTGCTAATACGCCTAATAAGTCCAAATAGTGGTCATGTGTCTGAAATTTGGACTTAGAAAACTAAGTACAAGATAATAAGTCTGAATAGTGCTTATACGCCCAGGAAATTGCCTTAGAAATATTCTAAGTAGGGTCATAAGTCCAAGCAGTACTTATATGTGCAAACAGTCCTAATACGCCCCAGACTCATGAGTCTGGAAAATTTACTAAGTATGGAGGGTCATAAGTCCCAACAGTGCTCATGAGTCCCAACAGTGCTCATGAGTCTGAAAATAAACTAAATATAAGGTGAAAAGTCTGAACAGTGGTCATATGTCTAGAAAATTTACTAAGTATGGGGTTATGAGTCCCAACAGTGCTCTTACACCCAACAGTGCTTATACGCCCAAGGTTGAAATTTTTCTAAGTGTAAGCTGGTAAGTCCGACAGTGGTGAAACGCCTGAACAGGGCTCTTACGCCCAAACACTTAGAATTTTTTTTACAAAATTTTCTTGGAGTCTATGCAGTAGGGTTTCGCATGATTATTGACCAGGACTTTATTAAATGCATATGATTATGATTGAATGTCATAATACCCCTTTCCTTAATGTTTCAATTAATATTATGATTAGGGCTATTATTAATATTATTACTGATATTATTATTAATATTTTTAGTAATATTATTACTAATATGCTTATTAATAATAATATTGTATGACTCTACGTGGTATGATCATGATCAAAGACAGGAAGTATTATCATTAATAAAGTGAAAGATTAATGATAAAGAGAAGTGGAACATAAATGAATGAACGAAAGTCTTGCATAAGGGGCACGAGATGGAATTGACGGTTAAGAAGTCTTGGAAATGGTGCTTGGTTCTAGTAACTAGGCCTATTACGAGCCTTATGGAAGATTATGGACAGTGAGCCATAGTTGCCTTAAGAACAACGGGGCAGTGTCTTTGTGACCTGTCACGGGATAGTTGTTACAGCAGGAGTGGTGACGATCACTCGCGGGGTTAACGTGACCCCGGATGAGACGTTGTCGGTCTATGGACAGAGAGCCATAGGGGCAACGAGGTTGTCGGTCTATGGACAGAGAGCCATAGGGGCAACCAGGTGTCGGTCTATGGACTGAGAGCCATAGGGGCACCAGGTGTCGGTCTATGGACTGAGAGCCATAGGGGCACCAGACGGATACGATATGCTTTGTCGGCTCATGGGTTGGAACCATGGGGGCAGAGAAGGGAGGTGACCCTTAGAGATTTGCATGCTTGACGAATGAAAGTTAAAGAACGAATGATGAAGATAATAATGATATTACCTACGTGTACGTACGATGTGTGATCACATATGCATAACGAACGGTTTGAAATGAGAAGTAAAGTATTTTAATTACAAAACTAGAACTCACTCAGCAACGCTGACTTTTATGTATTTTCCAGTTAGCAGGTAACAGGTTGCTGATGATGGCACACGGGGATGGCTACTTGGCGGGCAAGACTGACACCCATTTATGTTTTGACAACACTGTTGTTTTGTAATTCATGCAACTAATTATTTTGTGATCCCTAAACTAGAATGTATTGCTTAGCAACAGTGTTTAAAATGAATGAATGGGTTTTTGTTAAAATTAATTCCGCTGCTTTAATTTATAATATGAATGTTTTATGCTGTGAATGACCAACTGTGAGGTGCCCGGGAGTGGGGCCTTACAAGTTGGTATCAGAGCTAAAGTTTAAGTGAAACGGGTAAAATTTTCAAAATAAACCTTAACTTAAACTGAAAATGGGACAAGAAGAGGGATGTCAGCCCGAGTAGCCATGTGCCATCAGGTATTGTTTTCTTAAAAGTTAATCAGTATTATGTGCGTGTGCTATGTGATTTATGTGTTCTTGGTAGATTTAGATACTGATGTAGTTAGGATAGGAGATGCTTGGGGTGTGAAGAGTAAAGTAAGTGGCTAATCACAACTAGCCACTGTAATTAGGGACTTACTATACTTGACATAAACTGAGTTGTTTCCTTGAATGACTGTTTTAGTGTTTGAATCTTATAGTGCATAGGAAAATGGCTGGGAAGAAACCTTCTAAGGCCGCTAGAGGTAGAGGTCATCCGCGTACGACTAGGGGCAGTGCTAAAGCTCCTAAGACGACTCCTGTGAACCCCGAGGTTCTGGACCGGAATGAAGAAACTGAGAATACGAGCCTGAACGCCTCAGCTAGGGAGGCGATTGCTGATGAGGTACACCAAGTCATGCAGGCCGTTATGCCATCTGTAGTGACCGACGTTATTCGAGCTGTGAGGAACGAGGAGAGAAAGGAGAAGGAGGACAGGAGAGGGTCGACAGGAGAGGGTCGACTAGAAAGGAAATCAAGGAACGACCGGATCCTGAGATAGTAGTATCTGATGAGGAGGAGGATGATGTAGTAGGGGCGACGACCAAGGGATGCAGTTATGGGGCATTCCAGAGGTGCAAGCCCCCGACTTTTGATGGAAATGGCAACGCTGCTGCCACACACCGTTAGGTAAGGGAGATGGAAGCGGTACTCGAGATCAGCGAGTGCCGGGAGGATCAGAAGGTGAAGTTTGCCACCCACTCCTTTACTGACTTAGCACTATGTTGGTGGGACAATATCGTCCAAGCTGAGGGCAGCAGGGCCATAGGGAAAATGAAGTGGTCCGAGTTGAAGAAGTTGGTAATCGAGGAGTTCTGTCCTCACAGAGAACTCGATAAGATCGAGAGGGAGTTCCTACAATTTGAGGCAGGAACTATGACCCACCAGCAATACACTACCAAATTTAATGAGATGGCTAGGCTGGTGCCAGATCAAGTAACGCCGGTGTCACGAAAGATTAACCGGTACGTTCAGGGGCTGCCAGCCGACATTCGTAGGCATTTGATTGCTGCACGACCAAGCACTTTTAGGTCGGCAGTGGATTTGGCTGGAAGGCTCTATGATGAGAGGGAGGTAGCGGATGCAGAGGTGAAGAAGGCTGGTGGGGGTGACCGAAACTGGAATGGGAAGCGGTTCGGGCGCGGTGGCTTTACCCCGAACAACAAAAGGATGAGAGTGGATGATCGTAGGGTGGGGTCATCAAGCTCAGGGCCCAAAAGATGTGGCAAGTGCGGGAAGGAGCATACGGGTGAGTGCAGGATTGGGGTCAAAGTGTGTTACAACTGCGGAAAGCCGGGCCACATCTTGAAGGATTTTAAGGAGCTGAGGTGTTTTACCTGCGGTGAGGCGGGCCATATGAGCAAAGACTGCAGAAAGCCGAGGGTGGAGAGTTCCGGGGCAAAGAAGACGGCCGCGACTGAAGGGCAGAAGGCAAGTGCAAGAGCTTTCACCATGACCAGAGAGGAGGCTAGGACGGACCCTGATGTTGTGTCAGGTACGTTTCTAGTAAATCAAACTCTTGCTTCTGTGTTATTTGATTCTGGTGCTAGTAGGAGTTTTATTTCTGCCACTTTCGGTGCTAAATTGCCTGTTAGTAGTAAATGCGTTAGTGAGCCCTTTGAAGTAAAAACCGCTATTGGTAAGTCCACTAAAGTTACTGATGTGATAGAGGACTGTATCATAGAATTAGAAGGTCATAGGTTTGCTGCTAGATTACATGTGATGCCCCTAGGTGGATTTGATGTAGTACTAGGGATGGATTGGTTGGTAACCTATGAAGCAAATATCGTATGTCGAAAGAAGATGATTAGACTGACGGCATCTGACGGAAGTCTGGTGACAATATACGGTGATCGGGTAACGATGATTCCGAAGGTGATTTCGATGGCGGTGGCGGGGAAGTGTATGAGGCGTGGGTGCCACGCATACCTATGTTATGTAAAGGATGTGGAAACGCCAACACCACAACTATCCGACGTTCCGGTTGTGTGTGAGTTTCCCGACGTGTTCCCGGAAGACTTATCGGGATTGCCACCTGACTGCGAAATCGAATTTCAAATTGACCTGATACCCGGTGCCCAACCTGTCGCCAAGGCACCGTATCGATTTGCTCCGACGGAGATGAAGGAGTTGATGGAGCAACTGCAAGAGTTGCTTGACAAGGGCTTTATTAGACCAAGTATCTCTCCTTGGGGTGCTCCGGTCTTATTTGTGAAAAAGAAGGACGGTAGCATGAGAATGTGTATCGACTATCGTGAATTGAACAAGTTGACAATAAAGAATCGGTATCCGTTACCGAGGATCGACGACTTGTTCGACCAGCTCCAAGGTGCCAGTTGGTTCTCGAGGATAGATCTTCGATCTGGCTATCATCAACTGAAAGTAAAGGAGCAGTACATTCCTAAAACAGCTTTTCGTACGTGTTATGGACACTATGAGTTTCTCGTTATATCCTTTGGTTTAACCAACGCGCCAGCTGCTTTTATGGATTTGATGAACCGAGTGTATCAGCCAATGTTAGATAAATCAGTGATTGTGTTCATCAATGATATCCTGATTTATTCGAGAAGCAAAGAAGAGCATGCCGGTCATATTCGGGAAGTATTGGAGACTTTGAGAAGGGAGAAACTGTATGCTAAGTTCTCCAAATGTACTTTCTGGCTACGCGAGGTGCAATTTCTGGGTCACGTAGTAAATGCAGAGGGAATCATGGTGGACCCAGCAAAGGTTGAGGCTGTGATGCAATGGAAATCACCAAAGACGCCATCCGAGATTCGTAGCTTCTTGGGATTGGCGGGCTATTACAGGAGATTTATTCAAGACTTCTCCAAGATAGCCTCACCTTTGACAAAATTGACCCGTAAGGACATGAAATTCGTGTGGGGTCGAGAGCAGGAGACTGCCTTTGAGGAGTTGAAGACAAGACTAGCACAAGCTTCTGTTTGACATTGCCCGAGGGGAATGAAGACTTAGTGGTCTATTCAGATGCATCTTATTCTGGGCTAGGTTGCGTGTTGATGCAACGTGGAAGGGTAATAGCCTATGCATCTCGACAACTGAATACCCACGAAGTCAACTATCCCACACATGATCTAGAATTAGCCGCGGTGGTTTTCGCGTTGAAGATTTGGCGGCACTACCTATACGGGACGAAGTGCACCATCTTCACAGACCACAAAAGCTTGAAGTACTTCTTCGAGCAGAAAGATCTAAACATGAGGCAAAGGCGATGGTTGGAGCTCATAAAGGATTATGACTGAGAAATCCATTACCATCCGGGCAAAGCCAACGTGGTGGCAGATGCCCTTAGCCGAAAAGAAAGGCCTGAGCAGATTCGGGTGAAGGCTTATCAGTTAATCATGACCTCCAATGTGATGACACAGGTTAAGGAGTTCCAAGACAAGGCTTTGAAAGAAGATCGTCTTAACTTCGAAAGGATGAGAGGTCTAGTTACGGAATTGGGTGAGAACACTCTTGGTGTTAAGACCCGATTTGGGCGAATGTGGATTCCTCGATACGGGGATCTACGTGAAAAGATCATGGATGAGGCCCATAAGACTCGATACTCCATTCACCCCGGTGCTACCAAAATGTACCACGATATGAAGAAGGATTACTGGTGGCCGGGTATGAAACGTGACGTAGTGGAGTACGTGAGTAAGTGCCTAACTTGCTTACAAGTAAAGGCAGAACACCAGAAACCGTACGGGAAGATCCAGCCGTTGGATATACCCGAGTGGAAGTGGGAGCACATCACCATGGATTTTATTACGAAGCTACCACGTACCCCGAAAGGGTATGATGCCATATGGGTGATAGTTGACCGCTTGACAAAGAGTGCCCACTTCCTACCGATCCGCGAAACGTACTCATCTGAAAGATTGGCGGATCTGTTCATCAAGGAAATCGTAGCTCGTCATGGCGTGTCGGTGTCTATTGTGTCTGACCGCGACACCCGGTTCACCTCCAAGTTTTGGAGAAGATTCCACGACGCAATGGGGACGAGGCTACACATTAGCACAGCATATCACCCTCAGACAGACGGTCAGTCTGAGAGGACGATCCAAACACTCAAAGACATGCTTCGGGCGTGCGTGATCGATTTTGGAGGAAGTTGGGACGACCACTTGCCGTTAGCAGAATTCTCGTACAACAATAGCTATCATGCCAGTATTGGCATGCCATCCTACGAGATGCTATACGGTAGGAGATGTAGGACGCTCGTATGTTGGGGAGACATTGGGCAGAGAGAACTGGGAGGTGTTGAGGTGATTGAAGCAACGACTGAGAAATTGGAAAAGATCAAAGCCTTCATGAAGGCGGCGAAAGATAGACAAAAGTCGTATGCTGACAAGAGACGAATACCAATAGAGTTCAAGGTTGGCGACCGAGTCATGTTGAAGGTCTCACCATGGAAAGGAATTATCCGATTCAGGAAACGAGGTAAGTTAAGCCCGAGATATATAGGACCTTTCCGAATCATCGCACGAGTAGGAGAGGTGGCCTATCGACTTGAACTGCCAGATGAGTTAAGTGGAATTCATCCCACATTCCATGTATCTCATCTGAGAAAGTGCTTAGCTGATGAAGACATAGTTGTACCACTGGAGGATATCGAGGTGGATGAGTGGCTCAACTATGTGGAGCAACCAGTGGCAATCATTGATCGTAAAGAAAAAAGGTTGAGGAATAAAGTGGTTCCTCTTGTGCGTGTACAATGGAAGCACAGGAAGGGATCCGAGTCTATGTGGGAGACTGAAGAAGAGATGAGACAACATTACCCACATCTATTTGAGGAATAACAGGTTTCGGTGACGAAACCTATATAAGGGGGGTGGACTTGTAACACCCATAAATTTTATTGAAAAGAAATAAAAGAATAAAAGAAAAAGGGAAAAGGTGAGGAATAAATGTCAACCCAAAGATGAGGGGTTAAAAGTGTAAAATGGCAAAGTTGGTGAAAAGTTGGTGAAAAGGTGGCATGGCCGCCCATTTTCACTCTGCACAACACTTTCATTCGGACATTTAGAGAGAGAAAGCAGCAAGAGCAGAAAACTCTCGGGATTTTTGAAGAAGAACCAGAAAGCTCGAAGTTTTTGGTAAGCAACCTCGAAATTTTGATGTTTAGGATGATTCTAGAACCGTTTATGTACTTATAAATGTGCTTGTGTGTTCGGTGGCATTGTTTGTGGGTGTTTTAGGTGTTAGGAACGACTGGGAAGTTCAAGAAGGGGTATCAAAACCCGAGGACAACAAAGGTGAGTTTCTAGACCCTTTTTTATCTATTTTTAAACGATTTTGGGGCTGGAAAATACATGTATGTTTGTTTTTATGAATTTGGGTATGGTACCCGTATGTTATGTACATGTGTATGTTTATAGAGTATGTTTTGGGGTAAATGTATGGTTATGTTTATGTTAAGTTATGCCTGGAATCGTATGTGCATGTTTAGAACTAGGTATTATGATGTTTGGGGAATGGAAAATGACTTAGAACCATAAACAGGCTGCTAATACGCCTAATAAGTCCGAATATGTAACGCCCGGCAGTTTGACATTTTGGTAGGTTATGCGACTGAGCCTCAGTCGCATGGGATGGATGCGACTGGAGGTTCGATCGCATGTTGTTCGGCCGATTGAAGCTCAACAGTACGATTAGAGTTCAATCACCCGAATGAAGGATGAGTCGCATGGAACTCGTGCGACTGGGGTCCAGTCGCATGGTGTTTATACGACTGAAGGTCCAGTCGCCCCTGGAGCAGGTGCGACTGAGAAATACCTATAAAAGGGGAGCAACTCTCATTCTCCTCCCAACACTTAGAAATTTCAGTCGGGAAGAGCAGAGAGCGACCGAGAGCAGAGAAAGAAAGAGGGAAAGTGCTGACCGAGCTCAAGATCTGTCGAGAAGCTAGCCAAATCGAAGCTCATCAACTCCTACCTGTTATTGTGAGTTCTAGAACCCCTCATTTACATGTTTTCAAACGATTTTAGGGTTGGAATCACATATAAACCCTATTTTTGAAATAGTGTATTTTTGACCCATTTGGGTGAGATCTTGAGTAATGTGTTTATAGTATGAATTAGGACTTGTATATGCTTGTATGATGTCCTAGTATGAATCCCTGAGGTTTAGGAGGGCTAACTTGGGCTGAAATCGTGTTTAGATGGGTTTGGACTTCGTTGGTTCGCGACTGCTGTTCATGAAGAACTCCAGTCGCATGGAGGCCATGCGACTGAGGTATGTTCAGTCGCCCAAGTAGGGCTGATGTGAATGAATAGAGAAGTGTATGTATGATGTATGTATGTTAAGTATGATGTTGCCATGATAGATGGTGAATACTGATGACTTGTAAATATCTATGTTCCTTGTATTGATGTATGTTATCTTTTATGACTTTACGTGAACGAATGAAAGAATGAAACGAATGTAATAAGAACGTAAAGTAAAAGATAATGAAAGAGGAACATGATGAATGAATGCATGCATTAACGAATGAATGAATGAATGTAAGTAAGGCTTGCAAGCAAATGTAAGGAGGTGCACACCCCTGGCAGGTATTAGCTCAACGGTGTGCGGGTTAGCTACCCCGAAGGATGCACATCAGGGTCAGTCTTTGTGATTGACCATATGTATGTATGGGATCCTTGCCGCTTACCCTAGGTGACTGGATCAGCAGTAGTGCACAACGTTCGTGATTGATCATCACAGGTCCAGCACCCGCATTAGTGCACAACGTTCGGGGTATAACACATGGCATTGATCCAGAAGGAAAGTGAAAAGATAAGTGGTGCATGTACTTACCCCAGGTGACTGGATCAGCATTTGTGCACAACGTTCGTGGTCGATTACCACAGGTCCAGCACCAGCAGTAAGTATGATGTATGGGGTATTGTACATGTCACCGAATGCAAAGAATGTTCGAACAAATGTAATGAATGTATGAATGAATGAAACGAACGTTCGAACGAATGTAATGAATGAATGTAAAGAATGTATGTATGAACGTGAACGAGAATGATGAATGGTACACGAATGAAAGATAAATGAACGAATGATAAAGATAATAATAATATTATCTACGTGTACGTATGGTGTGTGAACACATGTATGAAAGAACAGATAATGAGAATGAAAGTATGTTTTACTATAAAACTAGAACTCACTCAGCAACGCTGACTTTTTATGTGTTTCCAGTTGGCAGGTAGTGTTGCTGAGGATGGCACGAGGCGGCTAATCAGCTCTTTTGGGATGGCATTCTCCATTTGATAATGCTGCAACGTCATGTGTTGTGGGTCCATAATGTACGCAACACATCACGTTGCAAGCTATTATAAGATTTCTTGAGGATTCCCATAAAAGGGATTACTTAAGAAATCTTCTTTATGATGTAAAAATTTTATATTTTTATATTAGAGGTCACTGTTTATGACCCTATGATTGCTGAGGATTCACATAAACGAGATTACTTAGGTAATCTCAGGTTTCATATGCTTCAGCGGCAATCATAGTAAAGTTAGGCAATGTAAAGGAAGCTTGTATTTTGTAATAGTGCTTTTATAATGTAATGCAACATTGGATGTTTTGTAAATGAAGTACATTGTATTAAATGACAAAAGTATTATTAGTAAAAGTTCATGTTTGAATGTTTCCGCTGCGAAAGCTCCTTTGAAATGTTTATGAATATAAATACTATATGTACGTTTTAAGCGCGATGAATCACCAACCGTAAGGTGCCCGGGAGCGGGGCCTTACAAGTTGGTATCAGAGCAAAAGTTTAAGTAAAATGGGTAAACTTTCAAAATAAACCTAAACTTAAACTGAGAATGGGACAGAAAGGAAGAGAATGCCATGTGAGTAGTTGCGTGCCATCAGGTATTTTCTTAAAGATTAATTGGTATTATGTGCGCATGTGATGTGATTTATGTGTACTGTTAGACTTAGATACTAATGTAGTCAGGACAGGTAATGCTCGGGGTACGAAGAGTAGAGTAAGTGACTAATCACAACTGGCCACTGTAATTATGGACTTACTATACTTGACATAAACTGAGCTATTTCCTTGAATGACCGTGTTGGTGTTTGAATCTTTCAGTGTGATAGAAGATGGTCGGTGGTAGATCATCTAAAGCTTCCCGTGGTGGTGGACGTGGTGCTGAACCGCGTATCACGCGAGGAAGACCTAGGGCAGAGAAAGTAGTTCATGAGGAAAACGAGACTCCTCATCAGGAGGAGGTAGACGAAAGCGCAAATTTGAGAGCCTCAATAAAAGAGGCAGTGGTCGAGGAAGTGCACCAGGTCATGCAGACGATCTTACCGTCTGTAGTGACCGAAGTGATAAAGGCAGTACGTGAAGACGAGAGGCGAGGGAGGAATCGGTCCACAGGTAGACAGCAACAGACGGAAGCAGAAACGGTACTATCTGATGATGAAGAGGAAGAGGAAGAAGAGCAGGTACGGGAGACAGTCCGGGGTTGTAACTACGGGGCATTTATGAGGTGCAAGCCCCCCGACTTTTGATGGTTCTGGTACGGCTGCGGATGCTCACCAATGGGTGAGAGAGATGGAGGTGGTCCTCGATATCAGTGATTGCCAGGAGGATAAAAAGGTGAAGTTTGCTACCCATTCTTTTACGGGGATGGCATTGTGCTGGTGGGACAATATTGTCCAGGCCTAGGGTAGCAGGGCCATTGGGAAGATGAAGTGGTCCGAGTTGAAGAGAATGGTGATCGAGGAGTTCAGTCCTCGTCGGGAGATGGACAGAGTTGAGAGAGAGTTCCTGCAGTTGGAGGCGGGGACGATGACCCACCAACAATACACCACCAAGTTTAACGACATGGCATGGTTGGTGCCAGAGCAGGTGACACCGGTGTCTCAAAAGATCAACCGGTATATTCAGGGGCTGCCAGCCGAAATTCGTTGGCATTTGATTTCCGCTCAACCGAGTACTTTCAGGTCGGCGGTGGATTTGGCGGGGAGGTTGTACGATGAGCGAGCTGCGTTGGTGAAGGCAGAGGGTAGTAAGAAGGGAAGTGATGAAAGGAAGTGGCAGGGGAAGAGGTTGGGTCAAGGTGATACTTCGACAAGCAGCAAGAAGGCACGGGTTGATGATCGCCGTGTGGTCACGTCATGTACAGGGTCGAGAAAGTGTGGGAAATATGGGAGAGAGCATGGTGGCGAGTGCAGATGGGGGCTGAATGTCTGTTTTAAGTGTGGAAAGCCCGGTCATATGGCTAAAGAGTGTAAGGTTATGAGGTGCTTTAACTGCGGGGAAAGTGGCCATATGAACAAAGATTGCAAGAAGCCGAGATCTGAGGGTTCCGGCGTGAAGAAGACAGAGGGCGAAGGGTTGAGAGCAAGCGCCAGGGCATTCACGATGACGCAGGAAGAGGCTAGGACGGACCCTGATGTAGTGTCCGGTACGTTTCTGGTGAACCAAACTTTAGCCTCTGTATTATTTGATTCGGGTGCCAGTAGGAGTTTTATTTCTGCTGCTTTCTGTGCCAAATTACCCGTTAGTAGTAGACATGTGGATGTGCCGTTTGATGTAGAGACTGCTATAGGTAAAACTACCAGGATTTCCGAGGTAATAGAGGGTTATGATGTAGAACTAGAAGGCCGTAAATTTCCAGTTAAGCCATTTGCGATGACGTTAGGTGGTTTTGATTTGGTGCTCGGAATGGATTGGTTGGCGGATTTTGAGGCGAACATTGTGTGTCGCAAGAAGATGATCAGTTTGACAGCGCCCGACGGTAGTCCAGTGACAGTTTATGGCGATCGGGTTACTACGACTCCGAAAGTGATCTCAATGGCAGTGGCGGGGAAATGTATGAGGCGTGGATGTAGCGCTTTCTTATGTTATGTAAAGGATGTAGAAACGCCAACACCACAACTGTCTGATGTTCCGGTTGTGCGTGAGTTCCCAGACGTGTTCCCGGAAGACTTATCGGGATTGCCACCTGACAGAGAGATCGAGTTCCAGATAGATCTGATACCAGGTGCCCAACCTGTTGCCAAAGCACCATATCGATTGGCCCCGACAGAGATGAAAGAGTTGATGGAGCAGTTACAAGAGCTGCTGGATAAGGGGCTTATTCGACCGAGTATCTCACCTTGGGGTGCTCCGGTCCTGTTTGTAAAGAAGAAAGATGGTAGTATGAGGATGTGTATCGACTACCGCGAGCTGAATAAGTTGACGGTGAAGAACAGATACCCCTTGCCGAGGATCGATGACTTGTTTGATCAACTTCAGGGTGCTAGTTGGTTTTCGCGAATAGATCTTCGATCAGGCTACCATCAACTAAAGATAAAGGAGCAGGATACCCTAAGACAGCCTTTCGTACGCGCTACGGTCACTATAAGTTCCTTGTCATGTCATTTGGGTTGACTAATGCGCCAGCTGCTTTTATGGACCTGATGATCAGGGTGTGCCGGCCGATGTTGGATAAATCAGTGATTGTATTCATTGATGACATCTTGATTTATTCGAAGAGCGAGACTGAGCATGCCGGTCACATTCGCGAAGTTCTGGAGACGTTGAGAAGGGAGAAGTTGTATGCTAAATTCTCCAAGTGCGTATTCTGGTTGCGTGAAGTTCAATTCTTGGGTCACGTGGTAAATCCGGATGGGATTATGGTCGATCCGGCGAAGGTGGAAGCAGTGATGCAATGGAAGTCTCCAAAGACGCCATCCGAGATCCGCAGTTTCTTGGGTTTGGCAGGCTACTACCGAAGGTTTATCCAAGACTTTCCAAGATTGCTTCTCCACTGACCAAGTTGACCTGAAAGGATGTGAAGTTTGTATGGGGTAAAGCTCAAGAGAAGGCGTTTGAAGAATTGAAGACGAGATTGACCCAAGCTCCAGTATTGGCATTACCCGAGGGAAGCGAAGATTTGGTGGTTTATTCTGATGCTTCCTACTCGGGGTTGGGGTGTGTACTAATGCAAAGGGGAAAGGTGATAGCCTATGCATCCCGACAGCTAAAAGTTCATGAGGTTAATTATCCTACTCATGACTTGGAGTTAGCAGTTGTGGCTTTCGCGTTGAAGATTTGGCGGCACTATCTGTACGGGACGAAGTGCACCATCTTCACAGACCTTAAGAGCTTGAAGTACTTCTTCGAGCAGAAGGATCTAAACATGAGGCAGAGACGGTGGTTGTAGCTGATAAAAGATTATGATTGTGAGATCCATTACCACCCGGGCAAAGCCAACGTGGTGGCTGATGCCCTTAGCCGAAAGGAGAGGCCCGAGCCGATTCGGGTGAAGGCGTACCAACTAATCATGACCTCAGACGTGATGGAACAAGTTAAAGAGTTCCAAGATGAGGCGCTGAAAGAGGATCATCTAAACTCTGAACGAATGAGAGGTCTGGTCGCGGAACTGGGTGAAAACACGTTTGGTGTCAAGACTCGATTTGGGCGAATGTGGATTCCTTGATTTGGGGATCTACGTATGAAGATCATGGATGAAGCCCACAAGACTCGATACTCCATTCATCCCGATGCTACCAAGATGTACCAAGATATGAAGAAAGATTATTGGTGGCCGGGTATGAAACGTGATGTGGTGGAGTATGTAAGTAAGTGCCTTATGTGTCTGCAAGTGAAGGCCGAGCATCAGAAGCCGTATGGAAAGATTCAACCGTTGGATATACCGGAATGGAAGTGGGAGCACATCACCATGGATTTTATCACAAAGCTGCCACGTACCCCGAAAGGGTACGATACTATATGGGTGATTGTAGACCGTCTGACGAAGAGTGCTCACTTCCTACCGATGCGCGAGACATATTCGTCCGAAAGGTTGGTTGATCTTTTCATCAAAGAGATTGTGACCCGTCATGGTGTACCGGTGTCGATTGTGTCTGATCGCGACACCCGGTTTACATCCAAATCCTGGAAGAAATTCCATGATGCTATGGGGACGAGGTTGCATATTAGCACGGCTTATCATCCTCAAACTGATGGTCAGTCGGAAAGGACCATTCAGACTTTGGAGGACATGCTCCGGGCATGTGTTATTGACTTCGGGGGAAGTTGGGATGACCACCTACCGTTAGCTGAATTCTCGTACAACAACAGCTATCATGCCAGTATTGGCATGCCACCCTACGAGATGCTATACGGTAGGAGATGCAGAACACCCATCTGTTGGGGTGACATTGGTCAGAAGGAATTAGGAAGCGTCGAAGTGATCGAGGCTACGACTGAAAAGCTCGAAAGAATTAAAGTTTATATGAAGGCGGCCAAAGACCGACAGAAGTCGTATACCGACAAACGACGCATGCCGATTGAGTTCCAGGTGGGAGACCGGGTTATGTTGAAGGTCTCACCTTGGAAGGGGATCATCCGATTCCAGAAGCGAGGTAAGTTGAGTCCGCGGTATATAGGCCCTTTCCGAATCATTGCTCGAGTAGGGGAGGTGGCCTATAGGTTGGACCTACCAGGTGAGCTAAGTGGAATCCACCCAACTTTCCACGTATCTCATCTGAGGAAATGTTTGGCGGACGAGGACATGATCGTCCCACTGGGGGACATCGAGATAGATGAACGGCTCAACTGTGTAGAGCAACCAGTGGCGATCATCGATCGCAAAGAGAAGAGGTTAAGAAATAAAGTGGTTCCCCTTGTGCGTGTACAGTGGCGGCACAGGAAGGGATCCGAGTCAACGTGGGAAACCGAAGAAGAAATGAGGCAACATTACCCACGATTGTTCGAGGAATAACAGGTTTCGGGGACGAAACCTAAATAAGGGGGGTGGACTTGTAACGCCCGGCAGTTTGACATTTTTGGTAGGTTATGCGACTGAGCCTCAGTCGCATGGGATGGATGCGACTGGAGGTTCGATCGCATGTTGTTCGGCCGATTGAAGCTCAACCGTACGATTAGAGTTCAATCACCCGAATGAAGGATGAGTCGCATGGAACTCGTGCGACTGGGGTCCAGTCGCATGGTGTTTATGCGACTGAAGGTCCAGTCGCCCCTGGAGCAGGTGCGACTGAGCAATACCTATAAAAGGGGAGCAGCTCTCATTCTCCTCCCAACACTTAGAAATTTCAGTCGGGAAGAGCAGAGAGCGACCGAGAGCAGAGAAAGAAAGAGGGAAAGTGCTGACCGAGCTCAAGATCTGTCGAGAAGCTAGCCAAATCGAAGCTCATCAACTCCTACCTGTTATTGTGAGTTCTAGAACCCCTCATTTACACGTTTTCAAATGATTTTGGGGCTGGAATCACATATAAACCCTATTTTTGAAATAGTGTATTTTTGACCCATTTGGGTGAGATCTTGAGTAATACGTTTATAGTATGAATTAGGACTTGTATATGCTTGTATGATGTCCTAGTATGAATCCCTGAGGTTTAGGAGGGCTAATTTAGGCTGAAATCGTGTTTAGATGGGTTTGGACTTCGTTGGTTCGCGACTGCTGTTCATGAAGAACTCCAGTCGCTGCCCAGTTAGGGTTATGCGGCTGAAGGGCCATTCGCCCGAATGAAGAATAGTTGATGTTCAATCGTACGATTGAGGCCCAGACGCACGATTGAGCCTCATTCGCACAATAGTCCATGCGATTGAGGGTTTCGGTCGCATAGGTCCAATCGCAGGGTAGTTCAGTCGTACGGTTAAGGGTTAGTCGCATTTAGCCCAGTCGCATAGTGTTTATTCGTACGGAAGGAGGTCCAGTCGCACGATTGTATGCCCATTCACATGACAGCCCAATCGCACGACCCAGTCGCATGGAGGCCATGCGACTGAGTATGTTCAGTCGCCCAAGTAGGGCTGATGTGAATGAATAGAGAAGTGTATGTATGATGTATGTATGTTAAGTATGATGTTGCCATGATAGATGGTGAACACTGATGACTTGTAAATATCTATGTTCCTTGTATTGATGTATGTTATCTTTTTATGACTTTACGTGAACGAATGAAAGAATGAAACGAATGTAATAAGAACGTAAAGTAAAAGATAATGAAAGAGGAACATGATGAATGAATGCATGCATTAACGAATGAATGAATGAATGTAAGTAAGGCTTGCAAGCAAATGTTAGGAGGTGCACACCCCTGGCAGGTGTTAGCTCAACGGTATGCGGGTTAGCTACCCCGAAGGATGCACATCGGGGTCAGTCTTTGTGATTGACCATATGTATGTATGGGATCCTTGCCGCTTACCCTAGGTGACTGGATCAGCAGTAGTGCACAACGTTCGTGATTGATCATCACAGGTCCAACACCCGCATTAGTGCACAACATTCGGGGTATAACACATGGCATTGATCCAGAAGGAAAGTGAAAAGATAAGTGGTGCATGTACTTACCCCAGGTGACTGGATCAGCATTTGTGCACAACGTTCGTGGTCGATTACCACAGGTCCAGCACCAGCAGTAAGTATGATGTACGGGGTATTGTACATGTCACCGAATGCAAAGAATGTTCGAACAAATGTAATGAATGTATGAATGAATGAAACAAACGTTCGAACGAATAAAATGAACGAATGTAAAGAATGTATGTATGAACGTGAACGAGAATGATGAATGGTACACGAATGAAAGATAAATGAACGAATGATAAAGATAATAATAATATTATCTACGTGTACGTATGGTGTGTGAACACATGTATGAAAGAACAGATAATGAGAATGAAAGTATGTTTTACTATAAAACTAGAACTCACTCAGCAACGCTGACTTTTTATGTGTTTCCAGTTGGCAGGTAGTGTTGCTGAGGATGGCACGAGGCGGCTACTCAGCTCTTTTAGGATGGCATTCTCCATTTGATAATGCTGCAATGTCATGTGTTGTGGGTCCATAATGTACGCAACACATCACGTTGCAAGCTATTATAAGATTTCTTGAGGATTCCCATAAAAGGGATTACTTAAGAAATCTTCTTTATGATGTAAAAATTTTATATTTTTATATTAGAGGTCACTGTTTATGACCCTATGATTGCTGAGGATTCACATAAACGAGATTACTTAGGTAATCTCAGGTTTCATATGCTTCAGCGGCAATCATAGTAAAGTTAGGCAATGTAAAGGAAGCTTGTATTTTGTAATAGTGCTTTTGTAATGTAATGCAACATTGGTTGTTTTGTAAATGAAGTACATTGTATTAAATGGCAAAAGTATTATTAGTAAAAGTTCATGTTTGAATGTTTCCGTTGCGAAAGCTCCTTTGAAATGTTTATGAATATAAATACTATATGTACGTTTTAAGCACGATGAATCACCAACCGTAAGGTGCCCGGGAGCGGTGCCTTACAAAATAGTGGTCATGTGTCTGAAATTTGGACTTAGAAAACTAAGTACAAGATAATAAGTCTGAATAGTGCTTATACGCCCAGGAAATTGCCTTAGAAATATTCTAAGTAGGGTCATAAGTCCAAGCAGTACTTATATGTGCAAACAGTCCTAATACGCCCCAGACTCATGAGTCTGGAAAATTTACTAAGTATGGAGGGTCATAAGTCCCAACAGTGCTCATGAGTCCCAACAGTGCTCATGAGTCTGAAAATAAACTAAGTATAAGGTGAAAAGTCTGAACAGTGGTCATATGTCTAGAAAATTTACTAAGTATGGGGTTATGAGTCCCAACAGTGCTCTTACGCCCAACAGTGCTCTTACGCCCAAGGTTGAAATTTTTCTAAGTGTAAGCTGGTAAGTCCGACAGTGGTGAAACGCCTGAACAGGGCTCTTACGCTCAAACACTTAGAATTTTTTTTACAGAATTTTTTTGGAGTCTGTGCAGTAGGGTTTCGCATGATTATTGACCAGGACTTTATTAAACGCATATGATTATGATTGAATGTCATAATACCCCTTTCCTTAATGTTTCAATTAATATTATGATTAGGGCTATTATTAATATTATTACTGATATTATTATTAATATTTTAGTAATATTATTACTAATATGCTTATTAATAATAATATTGTATGACTCTACGTGGTATGATCATGATCAAAGACAGGAAGTATTATCATTAATAAAGTGAAAGATTAATGATAAAGAGAAGTGAAACGTAAATGAATGAACGAAAGTCTTGCATGGTCTAAGGGGTAGGGGTGTTCAAAAATATCCGAATCCGAAACCGAATCCAAAATATCCGAAAATCCGAAATTCGGATATCCGAAATTTCGGATATCCGAAAATTCGGATATCCGAACTTCGGATATCCGAAATTTCGGATTCGGATTCGGATAGTGATTTTGAAAATTTTCGGATATTTCGGATATCCGAAATATCCGAAATATCCGAAATATCCATATAAAAATTTAAAAATATTAAATATATATTAAATATTTTAGATATTTCGGATATTTTGGATATTTTAACAAAAACTTTGGATATATAAATAAATTTCAATAAAAATTTATTATATTTTTATAAATTTATTGAAAAATATAATTTTTTTTTGAATTTCGGATATCCGAACGGATATCCGAATCCGAATCCGAAATTTCGGATATCCGAATTTCGGATATCCGAAATTTCGGATTCGGATTCGGATAGTGAAATCCACTATCCGAAATTTTCGGATATCCGAAATTCGGATATCCGAATTTCGGATATCCGAAAATGAACACCCCTACTAAGGGGCACGAGATGGAATTGACGGTTAAGAAGTCTTGGAAATGGTGCTTGGTTCTAGTAACTAGGCCTATTACGAGCCTTATGGTAGATTATGGACAGTGAGCCATAGTTTCCTTAAGAACAACGGGGCAGTGTCTTTATGACCTGTCACGGGATAGTTGTTACAGCAGGAGTGGTGACGATCACTCGCGGGGTTAACGTGACCCCGGATGAGACGTTGTCGGTCTATGGACAGAGAGCCATAGGGGCAACGAGGTTGTCGGTCTATGGACAGAGAGCCATAGGGGCAACCAGGTGTCGGTCTATGGACTGAGAGCCATAGGGGCACCAGGTGTCGGTCTATGGACTGAGAGCCATAGTGGCACCAAACGGATACGATATGCTTTGTCGGCTCATGGGTTGGAACCATGGGGGCAGAGAAGGGAGGTGACCCTTATAGATTTGCATGCTTGACGAATGAAAGTTAAAGAACGAATGATGAAGATAATAATGATATTACCTACGTGTACGTACGATGTGTGATCACATATGCATAACGAACAGTTTGAAATGAGAAGTAAAGTATTTTAATTACAAAACTAGAACTCACTCAGCAACGCTGACTTTTATGTATTTTCCAGTTGGCAGGTAACAGGTTGCTGATGATGGCACACGGGGATGGCTACTTGGCGGGCAAGGACTGACACCCATTTATGTTTGACAACACTGTTGTTTTGTAATTCATGCAACTAATTATTTTGTGATCCCTAAACTAGAATGTATTGCTTAGAAACGGTGTTTAAAATGAATGAATGGGTTTTTGTTAAAATTAATTCCGCTGCTTTAATTTATAATATGAATGTTTATGCTGTGAATGACCAACTGTGAGGTGCCCGGGAGTGGGGCCTTACAAAATGGTGCACCTATCTTTTGTCACCTTGTAAGGAAGTACGAATAATAACAATATCCTAGCGCATTATGATTAACTCTAATAAATAGGTCGTAGTAGTGAAAGAATAGCTCGCAAATGTTTCACACATTTTACTAACACTGCCGGGAACCCTATAGAGATAGACAGTGGTGGACAAAGTAACCAAGGTTTGTTTGTAATTACATAATCATATTTTGTTTATATATTAGAAACGTTTATAACCTTATTAACCATAAGAAAATTTTTTTCCCCTAATTTTAAATTGAAACGATTTGCAGATGCATCAAACATGAAAATCATATCGCTAGTGTCGTCGGCCGATCCAAGTGTGCGTGCTAAAGCAAGAAATAAGAGAAAAGCTGGTAAGGTGTTGAAAACTTTGTTATGTAATTAATTGTAAGACATACAACCCCTCTTTATTATAGTGCTCGTATTTTTCAACTGTTTATTTCTGAGTAACAGTATTGGAAGAAGGTACTGTTGTTCCGGTTATTTCATTACTATCTTCTGGAGGAACTAGTGTTCGTCGAAACGCAAAGAATAAGGAATGTTCTTTTAAATTTATTGTACGACTTCAAAAAACCATTATGGATAATAACTGCTTGCTAAAAAAATTCAGGGGCTTGTGTGTTGGGGAAATTGACTGATACAGCCGACTGTAAGAAGAAAGATAAATCCCCGGTAAAAGGTAAGACATAACTTATACTTGTCTTAACATTCAATTATATTAGTAGAATTAAATAAAATTATTAATAAGACATAAAATATGATTAATTTGTTATGCATTAATTAATTAATATAATATAACTAATGATTAAAATGTATAATTGAAGTTAAGTAAGTAGTCATGATTTGATAATGTTTCTTGCAGGTAAGGAGGTGCTGTGTGTGCAAAGTAGCAGTTGTAGTAAGCGGAAGATAGATTATAGTGAGTTAGATATAGAAAATATGAAACATAAAGGGAAAAACGTTGAGCATAAGAAATACAAAAAGTATCCTATGATACTTAATAGATGTTCTCCAACACCAATGACAAAAGTGGTTACCTTACTAAACAATGAACAACGTAATATTGTAGAGAGAATGAGTTTTGGTAAACTTCTGCTAATGAAGGTTGATGGAATCCCCAAAGACTAGGATACTATGTCTTAGACATTTTGAATGAGGAAACAATGGAATTAGATTTGCCATGTGGGAAAATAAAAGTAGATGAGGAGGCAATACACCAATTACTAGGTATTCCAAAAGAAGGTATTGTTTTAGATAGTCTAGAAGAACCAAATCTTAAAAGTTCAGTTGTTGAGGATTGGAGAACTTCATATGGGGATTCATACATTTCACCAGCGGATATCGTTGCTAGGATATCAAACACTGTAGTTGATAACATTCACCACTTTGAACTTGATTTTTTGGCGTTGTTCTTGTCTACTATGGTGGAATGTCATGCCCATGGGAAATGTAAACTGAATGCAATCTACCAGCTTAACAACCGATTTGAGGTTAGGCAGATCAATTGGTGTGCTTATGTGTGTAGCAGACTTAAAACCAGCAAATTGACTTGGGACCGAAAAAAAAGAAACCATACACTGGCCCATTAACTGTACTTACGGTATGTTACGCCATCTGAAAGCTTATGTACATCGTCTCTTTATAATTGTTATTGATTTTGACCTGAAATTACTTTAATTATTTGTAACGTCCATCTTTTTTTTTCGAGACAGTTGTTGTACGTGGGTGGGATGAGCTGCCGGGGTATGGAGTATGACAAATCAAAAGCTGTGATTTAATGTTGGAATTTTGAAAATTGAAAATAAGAGAAAAAATTGAAATAACAAATGGGGGATTTGGTAGAGGTGAGCTGTTAGAGAGTGGGGCAGATATTAGAGGAAAAGGGAAAGAAGGTACTAGTACGGAAGATGACAACGTTGCTTCTGAAGTTCATAAGAAGGTAAGAATTATAAAATTTTAACATTCTTGTCAATGTAATACACTGTAATACAGATCATGTAACATGAATGATGCTTGTTATTGTTATTAAACATAAATTCCAGGGGAATATTGCACGTATTGAGAAAGTTATGAACAAAGTTATGCAGCTAAAGACTGAACTTGAGTTGGGAATATTAGAAATGCAGGCCGTGGGAAAGAAAGTAGCTGCAGCTGATAGATTATTGTGTAGTTTTGAAACCGTGTTCAACCATAAACCTAGACCACTATGCTCTCCTACGAAAATGCATGATGATAAGGAAGAAGGTAATTTGGAAAAGGAACAGTTGTTGGATGATTTGATTTTTAAGGTTTGTATGGAAGTTAATGAAAATAGACAACCTCTAATTGAGAGTGAAGAAGAGGATGTTTTTAGAGATAAGGAAAACCAATATGCGTATGGTATGTAGTTTGTAGTTTCATAAAAAGCAATTATATGGAAAACAAATACATTTTTTAATGATCTCAATTGTCACAGGAGGAGAGCTGTCAGGCAGAAGTTTAGGTGATCGAAGATTTAAAGTCGATGAGGCAGTTAATCTCCAAGAAATGTCCGAAATGACTAATGACGAAGAACGTATGACACCAACAAGTAATTATATAATGTGATTTTTCCTACTTTATTAAAGTTTGTAAAGTAAAGTACTTTGAATGGACATTGTAATCGTTAGAAGCTGGAGAGTTGTTGAGGAAGAAGGAATTTGATGGAAGATGTTCAAATGATGAGGGCGAAAAAAAGGTAGCTAACAATAAAGTGTTAAGTGGTGGGGAAGAAATTGGAGGAACAGGTATGTCTTTGCATCAAATTTGTTAGAAAAAACAAAGGTTATAATACAGAAAATATTAGCTTCTGCTTTGTAGTCAAAGAAAAGTGTAGTTGTTTTGCATAAATTAGAGAGTGTAAGTTATTATCGAATGATGTAAGAACATGTACGATTTAGAGCATGGGCCATTATCTGATTCTAAGAAAGCACGACATAAAGATTGCTCATTCTGACATCAATTAATGTAAAATAATATATGTAAATAAAGAGTCTAAAAAAAACCTACGTTAGAATGTGGTAGTACAAAATATACAGTGTGCTTTGTTAGAATATAACCAAAGTACTGTGGTTATTATTAATTTTTATAGCGTAACAAATTGTAGCGTTATGTAAGAACTTGTAAGGATTTAGAAAATGTAGCATTACATGATGCTAAGAAATACCACATTGAAGTTGAACATTGTTATGTAATTGAAAGGAAGTTTAAGGAGGATAGCATATTACAATATTTTTATTTAAAAAAATTGAAAAAATTAAAAGCACTACATAATAGTAGTACATGCAGTCCAAACGTAGCCAAATAATATGATTTTTAAAATTGAAACAGTAGTTATGTGGTAACTCAATTTTCTATTCTTATTGTAACATAATGTAACATCCTGTAGGAAGAAGTAGACATATATACGCCGATCACTCTTTTTACCGTACTCAACAATTTAACTTTCACGTAGATGGTATTACAACCGTGTTGGAAATGTTCACAGTTGCAGAAGGTGAAAAAAACGAACACACTTTAGTGGGAATAGAAGGAAAATTTGATGAATACAAGAAGTTTAATAAAGACTTTGGTCCGAAGGTCATCAAAGGTACTTAAACTTAGAGACTTGTTATTAAATTGCTTAAGACATTTTTTTAACTTAAAGGTTATTCCTTTTCTTTAAGTTTCAACTTTATTTTCTACAGGTTATACTAAAAGTGATATAATAAGTCATCCATATAAGAGCGGGAAAAAGGTGGATAAAAGTTCGGTAGACATGTTTGCAAAAGCGGAACAAGGTTTGTATCAAAACAGGACTGCTACATATGGAAATTTCTAACATTAATGAAAAGTGTAAAAACTATTAATCGTCGTAGGTTTGCAAACGATAACAACTCAGCAGCAGGATGAGGCTATGATATCAAAAAATATGATGGAAAAGATCACGAAAGAGTCGGAAGAAAATACATTAAAAGGTTATCAACTTTCTAAATCGTTAAAATGCACTTTGTTAGAAACATAATGAAATGATTAAAAAACAATTGTTATCTAATAATGTTTATGTTATCGTAGTTCCACATAATACATCATGCAAGTTGGGTGAACCGTCCTTCAGTTTGGGCTTGTCACAGGAGTTTGCGAAAAACACAACAGGTAAAAGCATAATGTGATCATATACATTCACGTTTGAAATGTAACAATTTGATTGCTTGTAACAGCATCTTAGTGTGTTGTACGAGATAGACAATATATTATGTGCTAACGTTTCGTTCTATATATGGTCGTGCTTTTCATAGCACATCCACCAACAAAACTGGGAGGTCCATCATTTAGCCTCGGCTTGTCACAAGACGATAAAAATCCTATAACAGAGACAGGTAACATCTTGAGCAGGGACCATATTTTACCATTACGTACCAAATAGTAACATATTGTAACATGATTTAAGAACATGTAAAATTTATAGTACTGACAATTAAAGGGAAGGTGATAAATACCCCATAAAAGTTGTACATTCAACCTAAGATAATGTAAATTAAATATTAAATACAGTGTTTTAGAAAAATGTAGCTTAAAGGGTATAGTACAAAGTAACATCTAGTGTTTATAGTCAAAGGGTACTAATGTGGTTAATATACATTTGATAGTGTAACATATTGTAGCATGATGTTACATCATGTTAGAATTAAAGCAGGTACCATTATTTGATGCTAAGAAATATCACATACAACTTGTACATTTGGACCTAGGCTAAGGTTGTTTACAGGGGAATGCATAGTACAACATTTTGTACGAAAAAAACTATAGAAACCAGAAATGTGGCACTTGAATGTAGTACATGCTGAGGTAAAGTAAACAAAATAAACAGATGTTTAACATTGTAACCTAATGTAAGATGATGTAACCTCAGGTAAATATATGTATTCTGATCATTTAGTTTGGATACTAAAAAATGTAAGTGTGACGCTGATGGAATTACAACTGTCTTAGAGAGCTTCACAATAAACGAGGGTGGGATAAAAGGAAAAGCATCAGTGGGGATAGAAGGGGAAAGTGCTATATCGAAAAAGGTGAATGCAGACATTGGTCCAAAAGTCGTCAGAAGTATGTAAACTTACGGTGTTTTTATTACATTGGTTAAAACATCTTTTTTTCTATGTACTTTTAGTTCTAATTTAATCATTGTCGTAACAATATAAACTTTACTTCCTGCAGGATACACTAAAAGTGATATAATAAATAATCCATTTAAGAGCGGGAAGAAGGTGGATACAAGTTCAACAGACATGAGAAAAACGGCGAACCCAGGTTGGTCTCAAAAAATCAAGGCTATATTTTTGAAAGTTGTCGGAATAAGAAAAAATGTATAAACTCTTCTTTATTGTAGGTTTAGAAACGATAACAAGTAACGAGGAGAATGAGGATATGATACCCAAAAATCTGTTGGAGAAGGTCATGAAAGAGTTGGACGAAAAAAAAAAGGTTACAAAATTTGGAAAAAATTTTACGCACTTTGTTACAAACTAAAAGAATTTCCTTAATAAATTTAAGTCCTAATGTTTCGGTACTTGTAGTGCCACATAATACATCATGCAAGTTGGGTGCGCCATCTTTCAGTTTGGGTTTGTCACAGGAATTTGAGAAAAAGACAACAGGTACAAGTTATTGTGTGTAGATAAATTCTCCTTTCAAATGTAATGTAAATGTTTTTAATGAGTAACATATTGTAGCATTGTGAAAAGAACATGTCGTACTTAGAAATCAGACATTAATATGATGGCAATAAATACCACAGAAAACTTGAACATTCTGACGTAAGTTAATGTAATTAATTGTTGAATACGGTGTTTTACAAAAGAATAGATTAAAGGGTGTAGTAGAAAATATAATATGTTGTTTACAGTCAAACATAAATGATGTGTTTAGTATAATTTTTATAATGTAATATATTGTATGGTGATTAAAGAAAATTTTAATCAACATAAACATTTAATCCAAATGTTTGTGTGGTTCTAGTTCCAAATAATACATCAAGCAAGTTGGGTGGACCGTCTTTCAGTTTAGGTTTGTCACAGGAGTATGGAAGAAAGTCAACAGGTACAACTTCTTGTGTTGCTTTATAGTCTCCCCTTATAAATTGTTTACTGTCTAACAGAAGTCATATGGTTTAGTCTAATCTTTTTAACAATGTAACATAATGTAAGCTGATGTAATAACAAGTAAAAAAATGTATTCTGACCCCATTTGGGTGTGTAGTACAAATTGCAAATTAGACGTTGATGTAAGTATAACTGTGTTGCAAAATATCACAGAAACAGAGAGTGGAAGCAAAGAAGAGGATACAGTGGCCATAGAAAGAAAGAATGATGAGTGCAAAAAGATTAATACTGTTGGAGGTAATGACATAAGCCAACCTTTATGTAAAAAATAAGAATGATTTTTTGTGATTTTCCAACAATGAATAAAGAATAGACTGTTACATAATTTCGGTATTGTTTACCCTATTGAAATGTGCAGAGAAAGAGGTGGAGGACAATAAAGAAGGAAGGAGAATTACACGAAGAAAAAGAATGGTGTCGTCAAAGGTAAAATCCCCATACAGAATTAGGGGAACAACAATAGAACCATTGTTCAATAAGGAAGAAGACGCAATATGGGATCTAATCTTCAAGGCAGACCCGAGGTAAAAAAATTCAAATTTAATTACGCCTCTCGATATTTAGTAATAATAGTTTCTTGCTACGTTAATGCAGCAAACAAGTTTTGACACTCCAATGGGGGTTAGGACAGAGATTTTTATTCTACGAACACTAGAGGCTAGTAGAGAGGTGTATGGAAACATCATAGACTGCTGGTCTGCGGTGTTAAATGATGAGGAAAACCTAAGGAGCAAGGATTCACCGCGCCGACTGTTTCTCTGCCATCAACCATTTGTAAGTAAACGTATTTGAAGGACTTGTAAGTTATCCTATTTAAGTTATACTATTTTTTTTCAGTTAGAATGGTTGTTCGTGAACGAGGAAAAATGCCTTAGAACTTTTACCAATAACATCTTCGAGGGCTTGGGTAGGGATGAAAGCCAAAGAGATCTCAAAGGATTTGATCTTGTGTTCTTTCCAATCTTGGAAAAGAAACATTTCTACCTTGTGGTGTTTGATATAAAGAACCCGTCAAGTTTTGTCATTGACAATATGGACGCTAAAGAGAGCATTGTCCAACTTGGGGACCATGACGAGTATCAAAAAAAGACACACCTTACAAAGTGGTAAGAACAATAGTATAACAAATTATTCATCATTTTTACAAATTTATGCAGAACCATATCTTCAATATCCAAGTAATTGAATTTTTATTAATCGTTTTAAGTAGTGTTGTTTAAAGAAAGGGTTAACTAATATGGGAAATGTTACAATATACGCAGAAACATATCTTCAGTAAATACTTGCTGAAAATGGGGAACTGCAAAGGCGGGAGAATTGAGGCAACGGGTTTGAACAGAGTAGATTTACCATGGGCAACTAAGAAAAACGACACTGATTGTGGAATCTTTACAATGAGACATATGGAGATGTTCATGGGAAAAACAGGGTCACAGTTTGACTGCGGGTTCAAGACTAACGAAAGAGCATTGAAGTCCCAAATTAAAATTCTGAGGAAGAAATACACAGCTAGAATAGTGCTCTCGGATATAAACGTTCACAAGGAGAAAGTGCTGTAGGACGCTTACAATCTCAAAGGTTAATGAAATGTGGGGATGGGAATATTTTATCATGAACAATGAAAAAAAAAATGGTATGTATTAGATGTTTAATGTCATGTAATGTTAAACAAGACTTGTATTGGCATGTAGAAATATTTTGGAACGAATGGACTGTGGAATGTTTGAAATGCGTTTGATGTATTACAAAAAAAAAGTAGTTGTTGTCTACCTTTTGTGATAATGAAAGAATGTAACCAATCGTAATATGAAGTTAACTGATGTAGGAATAGATAGAAAAGGTAACATTGTGTACATGTCTTTCAAAAAAGGTTATTTGATGTATTAAATATAAGAGGAAAGTGGGTGTAAGACTTACAAAACCGTTCCTATATGAATATAAGTTGTTGTAAACAATACGTACAATAACGCGTGTTGGGCCTTGCGTGATGAAACACATAAATTTAATTCATGAAAGTTAGTGAAGCTCACATTATGTGCCTTGCGTGATGTATTTGACGGCAATTGAAAAGTTGTACTGGTAATTGCAATTACATGTAATATAATGTAAATAACATGTAACTTTCATGTAATTTGATGTACAGTTGAAAATTAAAAATATATGGTAGATCATGTATACTAGAAACCAAAAGTATAATGTAATAACATGAAAATAGATGTACGAAAAAATGTATTACCATAAATGTAACTTCATGTAATTACCTGTAACAAAATTTAACACAACATAAAAAAACGCTGAACTATTTCCTGAAAATTCATTTACTGTTTCGAAGAAATCAAATATAGAAAGAAAAAAAAACTGTCATTCGATGAGGATATAAAAAATACATAAAATTATTATTAGACATGGTTATATAGACTTACAGAGGCTGACGTTGCAATTTTTTAAAAAATGAACATGCACCTGTAATAACATGTAACTTCATGTAATTACATGTAAAACAAAAACCAAACCCAAAAAAAAAAATACTTAACTGTTTATAGAAAATTCTTTTTAATTGTTTCCAAAAATCACATATACAATGAAAAAAAATTCAATTTCATTTGAGGACAAAGAAAACCATAAACACATAACATCATATTTAAATAGATGGTTCTTACAAAGTCTTAATAATCAAATGATGTTTCATAAAACCATATGCATGCGTTGCCCCAAGACAAATCTATAAGGGAAACCCAAAAACATATGGCAAAGAAACATAATGATCTAACATAACAAACAACCGTACACAAAAGATATAAAGTCATTGAAATAGGAGAACACCTTCCGTTACCCCACAATAAGATAGTGGTAACCAAAAAAAGACCAGATGTGTCTGCGATAAACTAGAGGGTTGGGACGGGACCTCCCGGCTTAACCTTCTTGTGGCAGTTCCTAGAATCATGGTGAGTATACTCATTACATATTTTGCACAACCTTGGCTTCTTCATACTCTTCTCGATAGCTTTCTCCCCCGGTCCAATTAATCGTCGATTGGTGCCACATCCCTTGTTTCTAATACCTTGAGGTGCTGTTAAATTAACTTCAGCTACATCTTCAACACCAACAACCATCTTGATAACTTCATTCCTACTGTTACAACTATTTTCTGTTGGTTGTTTAGCTTGAATTTCCTCCTTGATTTCCTTTAACTTCGTAGCTAAACCAGATAACCCATCAATGTTGTCCCTTAATTTATCGACACAATCATTCACACACTGCAATACATCATTCCTTAAAACCACTTGTTCGCTCGTGTCAACTGTGAGCCTGTTCTGCAAACTAAATACCTGAGTAGGGAGACTTTCACGATACCAACGAGGAGATATATAAGCATCTGGAATTTCTGTCACTTTGTTTAATCGCAAAACGCAGAAAATGTGTCTGCAAAGATAACCCATCCGCGTAAAACCCATACATGAACACTCGTAAGACTTGGTGACCAGATGATGATAAACCTGAAAATTAAATAAATAACTACTCAAACACACAATACTTAATTAAAAATTAATTTAACAGGTCACACAAAAAAAGTGTAATATAAATGGTTTGAATGTAATTCCTTACATAAAACTCATTGACATAATCCGTCCTTTTGTCCATGTGAGAGATTGTAAAAACCTTGGTATTATCCTGAACATCAACATTAGTTATGAAACAACACATTAAACCCTTGTATATCTCTTTTTGAACCTCCTTGAATAGAGTTTGAGTATAGAAACGTTCTGCATGTTTCTCAATCGGTAAACCGCTAAGCTGAGGTAGGCGGGTGGTACTGCTTACATAGTCAACACTTCTTTGGTTGTAACGTTGGTTATCAATAGCAGTGTCATACGCCATGAGAAATTGGACAAGCGTGTGCGCATGACTGGAATTAACCTTGAAAGATGCATTGGAACTCTCGCATCAAGAGGGGGTCTTCATGAGACAACACATAGGGATCTCTCTAAAATAAGCAGGCACCCACATCTGTCTAATAGCAAACATATCATTCAACCACACATTGTCCGCTAAATTGTAAGAATTGATTAGATTACTCCAACGCTCCTCAAATGTGGAAGGTGTGATGTAAACATTCCAAACCAACTTATGAATGGCCGACCTAATGTTTGAGTTGTCAAGAATATCAGAAGAAATCTGCAAAAAAATTAAAAAAAACCCACTAAATACAGGTTGTGATTATGTAAACGTAATATATATGATCATTGTAAACATAAAACTGTGACTTACATACTAGTTACAACATCTTACATAAACTTACACTCCTTCAAATTAATGGTTTTAATAAAAACAAACACAAAATGTTGGATAAAAATAGAACATACATATGTGTGTTTTTTGCTTAAGAATTTGCTTCTGCATTTTTTCACAAAAAATTAACCAAAAAAAATAAGGGTCATATTAAAAAAACAATTCCATGTTAGCGATTTCAACTTAAGATCATAAAGAAAAATTAGCTTCAAGATAAAATTTTATATTGTCAAAAAAAATCAAATAAACAAATCTTATGTTTAAAAGGTAAAACATTCAAATAGTATTAAAAAATTATACCTTTGACGGTAACTTCTTCATGATGTGCCACATACATAAACGGTGATGAGATTTGACAAAAACAGCTGCAACAGCAACCTTCATTGCAGGATCCTGAACAGTTAACACTAAAGAAGGATGGGTCTTGTGAGTTTTCAAAAAACAACGTAGTAGCCACATGTAAGACTCTGCCGTTTCATCAAACAACAAACCAGCGGCAAATGTTACATATTTTTTATGGTGATCTACGCCAGTAAAAGGAACAAATATCATGTTGTACCTACAAATGTGAGGAATGAAAAATAACAAAAGTTAATTTGACATAAAAAACTATGGACATAAAGATAGTAAATGTAGTGGCACTCAAAAAAAAGAATGGATACTTGTTAGTTGAATATGTAGCATCAAAAGCAATGACATCTCCAAATGAACGATAGTTGATCTGAGATATTTCATCAGCCCAGTAAATAGCTTTCACTTCACTCCCATCGTGATGAATGTCATATGAAAAGTTGCGGTGATTGTTGGCAAATTGTTCAAGCTTACCAAGTACAAGCAACATGTCACGATCACCTATAAACATTCTAATGTCACGACTGACATTCTTGTAAGCAGATTTTGTACCTTTCATGTTGTGGTGACCTCCTTTTAACGCCGAATGCAAACAATGTGCAACAGTAGGGTGAAGTCGATATAAACTCATCGTATGTATAAATTTAATATCTTGAAAGTCCAAGTGCCGCCCGATACGAGTCAAGTCCATATTATCAGAAGATATAAGATCATGATTGTGCTTCTCCGAGAATTCATACAAAACATACTGTGGGCTTCCTTTAATTGCTTTCAACCGAATTAGAGCCTTACAATCAGTCACTTTAAATGGACAACCACGACTTGGAATTAGGGTGGCGGGATCTGTGGTATCTACACTTTTCCCTTTTGGCTTACCCCATTTGTTACATAACAATGTTCGATGAGTAATTGCTCCGTTCCATCTCTTAAAACCGCCAACACGTACAACAAAACCTGATAACTCGGCGTAGCGTTGGTACATTTTCATGACGTGTTTCCATGAAGTAAAAATAGCACCAACGTAAGGCTTGTCATCAACAGAAACCTCAGGCACCCAAAACTTAGTTCCATTGGGAGTTTGGAAAATTTTACTACAATGATTTCTTGCCAATAAAAGAAATTAGGTGCAATATTCATATGGTTTCAAAAAAAATGCAGTTAATACACAAAAACATGGTTGTCAGCCTATGTTACATGTTCTTGCAGTATATTACATGTTCTTACATGTAACACATAGTAACCCCCCTAGCAGGTACAACAAGTGTACATGAATTTTCTGGTTATTAGAATTTGGAAAACCATTTTTAAAAGAAAAAAATTAATTAACGATATGAAAAGTCCACCAAAACATATATTCCTTACATGTATTGACATGTAAGTACATGTTCCGTACATTATTGTTGAATACAGTACCACTATATAACATACTGTTACATGCTTACATGCTTACATGCCACTGTTTAAGTGTGTATTGTTTAAATAAAAAAAAACTTACAGCAACTTTTTATTTAATGTGTGTAACTAAAAAACTTGCGACAAGTAGACGCTCCCTTTTAACATCAACTTTTTAAATGCGTGACCTTAAAAATAACCTTAAAATATTAACTTTTACTTTAAAAAATTCATTACTACTGATGTGACTTTCAAAAGTATTAAATGTGATTCTTTTAGAAAAAACTTCATTAAGGTACAAGAAATTTTAATACAGGCAAGTTTCCCTTACATATAATTACCTGTGATTACATGAAATTACATGTAATACGCAAAACATTTTCGGTGTGTGCTGATAAAGTTAAAGTCAAAAACCACTTAAAGGAAGTTTTATTTACTGCTTAAAAATAAAAAAATGAAAGATTTAGTTAGTGTTTATAAAAAAAATTATCTTGCATGTATTTACGCCCATTGCATGTTAAAATGCGTTAGCACCCCACAAAAAAAACATCAACAAACATGCTACTGAAAAAATCTTATTTTGAACAAAAATCAACATTTATTTATTTTAAAAAATACTTACAGCAACTTTTAGTTTAGTGTGTGTAACTAAAAAAGTTGCTACTAGTAGACGTTCGCTTTTTAACAGCAACTTTTTAACTACGTCACCTTAAAGTAACCTTAAACTACATCACTTTCACTTTAAAAAAGAACATTACTACTGATGGTACTTTTTAAATTATTAAATGTGTTCTTTTTTAGAAAAAACTTCATTAAAGTACATGAAAATTAAATAAAGCAAGTTCCCCTTACATATAATTACATGTAATTACATGAAATTACATGTACTACGCATAAAGTTTTCAATGTGTGCTGATAAAGTGAAAGTCCAAAATAACTTACAGGAAGTTTTATATAATTAAATAAAGCCAGTTCCCCTTACATATAATTACATGTAATTACATAAAAATACACTAAGTTAATCTTTATAAAAAAAATATGTCATATGTATTTAGGCCCATTACATGTTAAAATGCGTTACCATCCAACTAGTTATTACAACTTCAACATCCATGCTACTAATAAGTTCTTATTTTTTTTAAAAAAAACATTTATTTATTTAAAAAAATATTACACGTAACTACATGCAAAATGTTGTTATTAAAAACAAGTGCTATTACTTTGTATTTACATGTACGTATATGAAAATAACATATGCAAAGCTGTTTTTTTTAGAAAAAAAATCATTAAAGTACATGGAAATTTAATACAGCAAGTTTCCCTTCCATATAATTACCGGTAATTACTTGAAATTACATGTATTAGGCAGAAAGTTTTCTGTGTGCTGATAAAATGAAAGTCCAAAAAAACTTAAAGGAATGTTTTTATTAAACAAACAAACAAACAAACCCAGTATATCCCACTCAAGAGCAGGGTCTGGGGAGGGTAGGTGTAGGCGAGTCTTTCCTCTATCTTGTTAGGTAGAGAGACCGCTTCCAAAGAGACCCCCGGCTCGATAGTACTTATAAATAAAAACATGAAAAAATTACTTAGTGTTTATAAAAGTTAAAATATCTTATATGTATTTAGGCCCATTACATGTTAAAATGCGTTACCACCCCACAAAAGAACATCAACATCCATGCTACTGATAAGTTCTAATTTTTTATAAAAATGAACATTTAGTTATTTAAAAAAACATATGCAAATGTGTTTTTTTTTTAAAACTTCATTAAGGTACATGATAATTTATATACAGCAACTTTCCCCTACATATAATTACCTGTACTTACATGAAATTACATATATTAGGGACAAAGTTTTCAGTGTGTAATGATAAAGTGAAAGTCATAAAAAACTTACGACAAGTTTTAAATTGCTGATTATAAATTAAAAAATTAAACATTAACTTAGTGTTTATAAAAAATTAATCTTACATGTATTTAGGCCCATTACATGTTACAAGTCATTCCCACCACACAAAAACAACTTTAAAATACATGCTACTGAAAAATTCTTATGTTGGTAAAAAAACAACATTTATTTATTTAAAAATATTACATGTTAAAGGTCATTAACCAACAAAAATACCACACCACAAATAAATATTACAGTGCTTTTCTAAAAATACAAATGTTAAAATACAATCACACAAAACATTTTTAGTGGGTATAGGTAACAGAAAATTGTAATAACTAAAGGCTAAAACAATCTTCTTATTTTGCTAAGGTTTTGAGTGTTGTTGAAAGAACAAGTCAAAACACAAATACAAATGTTAAAATACAATCACACAAAACATTGACAGTGGGTATAGGTAAAATAAATTGTAATAAGTAAAGGCTAAAACAAACTTTTTATTTTGCTAGGGTTTTGATTGTTGTTAAATGAAGAAATCAAAAGACAATAAATAACAACCCAAAAAAATACATTGTTATACAAAAACACTTACATTAATCATTACTATGTGGGTAACTAAAAACTGACAAACTTTAGAAGACCAATATTATGTTTTGAATGAATATTATAAAAATTTTAAAAACATTTAATACAAATGATTAATGTCGTTCATAAAACTTTAATAACAAAAAGAATAAGAAAAATAAACTTTCAGATGAATAAAATAAAAAAAATTAACAACAACAGATACAAAAACTAGAAAAAATAGGAAGCAAAAAAATAAAATCTAACCACGACGATCATAACCGACGTATCTGTAACACCCGTATTTTTTTAGAAAGAAATAAAAGAATAAAAAAAATAAAAAAAGAAAGAAAAGGAAAGAAATAAAGGTCAACATAAGTGGAGGGAGCAAAATTGTTGAAAGTGCAAACTTCATATTTATTTTGATACAAAAGGTGGTATAGCCACCCATGTCCTGCTACTTTTCACCTTTTCTACCGGTTCTAGAGAGAGAAAGAGCAGAACTTCGGATTTTTGAAGAAGAAACAAGAGAGTTCGAAGTTTTTGGTAAGAAATCTCGAAATTTTGATGTTTAGGATGATTTTAGAACCGTTTATGTACTTAATAAATGTGCTTGTGTGTTCGGTGGTATGTGTGTGTGTGTTTTAGGTGTTAGAAACGACTGGGAAGTTCAAGAAGGGGTATCAAACCCGAAGACAACAAAGGTGAGTTTCTAGACCCCCTTTTTACATGTTTTAAATGATTTGGGGCTGGAAAATGCATGTATGTATGTTTTTATAAATTTGGGGTATGATACCCGTATGATATGTACATGTGTATGTTTATAGAGTATGTTTTGGGATGAACGAATGTTTATGTTTGTGTTAAGTTGTAACACCCGTAATTTCTTATTAAAGAAATTAAAAGAACAAGGTAGAAAGAGAAAAAGAAAGAAAACAAAAGGTCTACTTTTGTTAAGGGCCAAAAGTGCCAAATGGGCAAACTTTCCATTTATTTTGATACAAAAGGTGGTAAGGTCACCCACTCTTGTTCACATCATCACCAACTTCGGATTTTTAGAGAGAGAAAGCACAAAAGCAGAGAATTCTCGGGATTTTTGAAGAAGAACCTGAAAAACTCGAAGTTTTTGGTAAGAAATCTTGAGTTTTGAAGCTTTAGATGATTCTAGACCCGTATATGTGCTTATAAATGTGAGTTGTGTGTTCGGGTGTTATGGTGTGTGTGTTTTAGGTGTTAGAACAGTTGAGGAGGCTCGGGTGAAGAGTGTGACATTTGAAGAAGACAACAAAGGTGAGTTCTAGACCCCTTTTTATCTTTTTTTAAATGATTTGGGGCTGGAAATGCATGTAAGTATGTTTTTATAAAATTTGGGTTTGATAACCGTGTGATATGAATGAATGTATGTTTATGTTTATGTTAGGATTATGCCTAGAATCATGTGTATATGTTTAGAACTAGGCATGCTGATGTTTGGGATTTGGAATGTGAATTAGACACATGAGCAGGTTACTAATACGCCTAATAAGCCCACATAGTGGTAATGTGTCTGAAATTCGGACTTAGAATAATTAAGTACAAGCTAATAAGTCTAATAGTGCTTATACGCCCAAGGACATGCCTTAGAAATATTCTAAGTATGGTCATGAGTCTAAGCAGGTAATGTGTCCACATAGTCCTAAAACGACCAGACTCATAAGTCTGAAAATTTGCTAAGTATGGGGACTTATAAGTCCCAACAGGACTCATGAGTCCCACAGTACCCATGAGTCTGAAAACTAAGTAAAAAGGTGAAAAGTCTGAATTCTGGTCGTATGACCAGAAAATACTTTCTAAGTATGGGATGATACGACCAACAGGGCTAATACGACCAACAGGACTCATGCGCCCAGCAGTGCTCATACGCCTAGAGTCTGAAATTTTCTAAGTGTAGTTGATGAGTCTGACAGTGGTGAAATGCCTAAAACAGGGATCATACGCCCAAATACTTAGACTTTTTAACATATTTTCCTTCGAGTCCGTGCAGTAGGGTTTCACATGAATGTTGACTAGGATGTTACGGAATGTGAATGATGATGTTTGAATGTAATAATGTCCTTTTCTTAATATTATAATTAATATTATGACCAGGGATATTATTAAGATTATGAATAATATTATTTATAATATTATTATTACTATTATTATTAATATGCTTATTAATAATAATACTGAATGTTTCTATGTGGAATGATCATGATCAAGAATTATTATCATTAATAAAGTGAAAGATTAATGATAAGAAGAATGGAACGTAAACGAATGAACGAAAGTCTTGCAAGCAAATGAATGGAGGTGCACACCCCTGGCAGGTGTTAGCTCAACTGTGATGCGGGTTCGCTACCCCGAAGGATGCACACAGGATCAATCCTTGAGATTGATATAGAGGTGAGTGACTTGGTGTCACAACAGACTCATAGTATGTAGGTCAATCTTTGTGATTGGCTTAGAGGTGAGTGACTTGGTGTCACAACAGACTCACAGTATGTAGGTCAATCTTTGTGATTGGCTTAGAGGTGAGCAACTTGGTGTTGCAACAGACTCACAGCTTAAGTGAAGAGGAATGATAAAAGTACGAATTGAACGATGATGAAGATAATGAAAGTAATACCTATGTGTACGTACGATGTATGATCACCTGTGAAAATGAGGAACGTTTTTTGAACGAAAAGTAAAGTATTTTAACTATAAAACTAGAACTCACTCAGCAACACTGACTTTTATGTATTTTCCAGTTGGCAGGTGACAGGTTGCTGAGGATGGCACACAGGGGTGGCTACTTGGTGGGCAAGACTGACATCCATTAAGTTTTTTTGACGATACTGTTGTTTTGTAATCCATTCAATTAAATATTTTGTGACTTGTGAACTAAAATGTATTGCTTAACAACAGTGTTTTAAATGAATGGATGGTTTTTGTTTAAATAATTCCGCTGCTTAAAATTATATTATGTATGTTTTATGCTGTGAATGACCAACTGTGAGGTGCCCGGGAAGGGGGCCTTACATAAGTTTTATATGCCTGGAATCGTGTGTACATGTTTAGAACTAGGTATTATGATGTTTGGGGACTGGAATATGAATTAGACACATGAACAGGCTGCTAATACGCCTAACAAGCCCAAATAGTAGTCATGTGTCTGGAATTTGGATTTAGAAAACTAAGTACAAGATAATGAGTCCAAATAGTACTCATACGCCCGAGGTTTTGCCTTAGAAAATATTCCAAGTAAGGTCATGAGTCCTAATAGTGCTCATGAGTCCCAACAGTACTCATGAGTCTAGAAAATTTACTAAGTATGGGAGATGAAAAGTCTGAACAGTAGTCGTATGACTAGAAAAATTTTCTAAGGTGAGAAGTCCAACAGGGCTCATACGCCCAACAGGGCTCATACGCCCAATAGTGCTTATACGCCCAGAGTTGAAGTTTTTCTAAGTGTAATCTGGTAAGTCCGACAGTGGTGAAACGCCCAAACAGGGCTCATACGCCCAAACACTTAGAATTCTTACAGAATTTTTCTTGGAGTCTGTGCAGTAGGGTTTCGCATGATTAATGACTAGGGACTTATTAAATGCATATGATTATGTCCGAATGTCATAATAACCCTTTTTCTTATATTTAATTAATATTATGATTAAGGCTGTTATTAATATTATTATTATATTATTATTAATATGCTTATTAATAATATATTGTATGACTTTACGTGGTATGATCATGATCAAGACAGGAAGTATTATCATTAATAAAGTGAAAGATTAATGATAAAGAAGAATGGAACGTAAATGAATGAACGAAAGTCTTGCAAGCAAATGAATGGAGGTGAACACCCCTGGCAGGTGTTAGCTCAACTGTGATGCGGGTTCGCTACCCCGAAGGATGCACACAGGGTCAATCCTTGAGATTGGCATAGAGGTGAGCGACTCGGTGTCGCAAAAGACTCACAGGATGAAGGTCAATCTTTGTGATTGGCTTAGAGGTGAGCGACTTGGTGTCGCAAAAGACTCACAGGATGAAGGTCAATCTTTGTGATTGGCTTAGAGGTGAGCGACTTGGTGTCGCAAAAGACTCACAGGATGAAGGTCAATCTTTGTGATTGGCTTAGAGGTGAGCGACTTGGTGTCGCAAAAGACTCACAGCTTAAGTGAAGATTAATGATAAAAGTACGAATTGAACGATGATGAAGATAATGAAAATATTACCTATGTGTACGTACGATGTATGATCACCCATGAAAATGAGGAACGGTTTTTGAATGAAAAGTGAAGTATTTTAATTATAAAACTCGAACTCACTCAGCAACGCTGACTTTTATGTATTTTCTAGTTGGCAGGTAACAGGTTACTGAGGATGGCACATGGGGATGGCTACTCGGCGGGCAAGACTGACATCCAATTATGTTTTGACGATACTGTTGTTTTGTAATTCATTCGACTACTTGTTTTGTGACTTAGAAACTAGAATGTATTGCTTAACAACAGCATTTTAATGAATGAATGGTTTTGTTAAAATTAATTCCGCTGCTTAAATTTTATAATATGTAATGATTTATGCTGTGAATGACCAACTGTGAGCGTCCTGGGAACGGGGCCTTACAAGTTGGTATCAGAGCTAAAGTTTAAGTGAAACGGGTAAATTTTCAAAATAAACCTTAACTTAAACTGAGAATGGGACAGGAAGAGGGATGTCAGCCCGAGTAGCCATGTGCCATCAGGTATTGTTTTCTTAAAAGTTAATCAGTGTTATGTGAGTGTGCTATGTGATTTATGTGCTCGTAGTAGATTTAGATACTGATGTAGTCAGGATAGGAAGTGCTTGGGGTGTGAAGAGTAAAGTAAGTGGCTAACCACAACTGGCCACTGTAATTAGGGACTTACTATACTTGACATAAACTGAGCTGTTTCCTTGAATGACTGTTTTGGTGTTTGAATCTTATAGTGCTTAGAAAATGGCTGGAAAGAAACCTTCAAAGGCTGCTTGAGGTAGAGATCGTCCGCGTACGACTAGGAGCGGTGCTAAAGCTCCTGAGACGACCCCCGTGGACCTTGAGGTTCCTGAACGGACTGAAGGAAAAAAAATGCTAGCCTGAATGCCTCAGCTAGGGAGGCGATTGCTGATGAGGTACACCAGGTCCTACAGGCAGTTATGCCATCTGTAGTGACCGATGTTATTCGTGCTGTGAGGAATGAGGAGAGAAAGGAGAAGGAGGACAGGAGAGGGTCAATTGGGAAGGAAAGCAAGGGAGGAGAGGAACGACCGGATCCTGAGATAGTAGTATCTGATGAAGAGGAAGATGATGTGGTAGGGGTGACGACCAAGGGATGCAATTACGGGGTATTCCAGAGGTGCAGGCCCCCGACTTTTGATGGAAATGGCAATGCTGCGGCTGCCCATCGGTGGGTAAGGGAGATGGAGGCGGTACTCGAGATCAGTAAGTGCCGGGAAGATCAGAAGGTGAAGTTTGCCACCCACTCCTTTACTGACTTAGCACTATGTTAGTGGGACAATATCGTCCAAGCTGAGGGCAGCAGGGCCATCGAGAAAATGAAGTGGTTCGAGTTGAAGAAGCTGGTAATTGAGGAATTCTGTCCTCACAGGGAACTTGATAAGATTGAGAGGGAGTTCCTGCAACTCGAGGCGGGAACCATGACCCACCAGCAGTACACTACTAAATTCAATGAGATGGCGAGGCTGGTGCCGGATCAGGTGACACCGGTATCTCGCAAGATTAACTGGTACGTTCAGGGGCTTCCAGCCGACATTCGTAGGCATTTGATTGCCGCACGACCAAGCACTTTTAGGTTGGCAGTGGATTTGGCTGGGAGGCTCTATGATGAGAGGGAGGTAGCGGATGCAGAGGTGAAGAAGGCTGGTGGGGGTGACCGAAACTGGAATGGGAAGCGGTTCGGGCGTGGTGGCTTTACCCCGAACAACAAAAGGATGAGAGTGGATGACCGTAGGGTGGGGTCATCAAGCTCGGGGCCCAGAAGGTGTGGCAAGTGCGGGAAGGAGCATACGGGTGAGTGCAGAATGGGGCTCAACGTGTGTTTCAAGTGCGGGAAGCCAGGCCACGTCTTGAAAGACTGTAAGGAGCTGAGGTGTTACACCTGCGGTGAGGCGGGCCATATGAGCAAAGACTGCAGGAAGCAGAGGGTGGAGAGTTCTGTAACACCCGTATTTTCTTTTAAAGAAACAAAGGAATAAAAGAGAAAGAAAAGGGGAAAAAGAAAGTCAACCCCAAAGTTGAGGGACCAAAAGTGAAAAAGATGATAAAATCTTGAAAAGTTGGTGTAAAGGCGATATGGTCGCCCATACCCATCTGCACACTTTTCTTGTTCAGATTTTAGAGAGAGAAAGCAGAGAAACTCTCGGGTTTTTTTGAAGAACAAGTAGAAGAATTCGATTTTTAGGTAAGGTTTAATGTTTTTAATTGTTCTTGGCTAGATTAGCCTCGGTTGAATGCTTATGTGTGTCTCTATGTGTTCAAATACGTGTTAAGAAGGTTTCTAGTGTTGGAATTGTTTGAAGAAGCTCGGGAGAAGAGGGTAAACTCGAAGGACAATTAAGGTGAGTTTCTAGACCCCTTTTACCTGCTTTAAACGTTTTGGGGCTGGAAAATGCATGTATATATGTTTTTATAAAATTTGGGTTTGATGCCCGTATGACATGAATGTATGTATGTTTATGTTTATATTAAGTTTATGCCTAGAATCATGTGAGCATGTTTAGAACTAGGCTTTATGATGTTTGGGATTTGGAATATGAATTAGATACATGAACAGGTTACTAATACGTCTGAAATTTGCCTTAGAAATGTGTATGAAATTTGGACTTAGAATAATTAAGTACAAGTTAAATGAGTCCAATAGTGCTTATACGCCCAAGGAAGTGCCTTAGAAATAGGCTAAGTGGGGTCATGTGTCCAAGCATGTAATATGTCCAATAGTCCTAAAACGCCCAGGCTTATAAGTCTGATAAATTGCTAAGTATGGGGGTTATAAGTCCCAACAGGACTCATGAGTCCCACAGTACCCACAAGTCTGAAAACTTAACTAAGTATGGGTGGTGGAAAGTCTGGACATTGGTCGTATGACCAGAGAATTTTTCTAAGTGTAGGGTGAAAAGTCCAACAGGACTCATACGCCCAACAGGGCTTATACGCCCAACAGTACTCATACGCCCATACCCGAAAATTTTCTAAGTATAAGCTCAGAAGTCCAACAGGGCTCATACGCCCAACAGGATCAAACGCCCAACAGGGCTCATACGCCTAACAGGGCTCATACGCCCAAAACCCTTAGAATTTTTACGGAAATTTCCTGGAAATCCGAATTTCGAGGTTTTGACCAGAGTTGACTAGGGTTAATTAATGATGATGTTTTATGCATGTAATGATGATTAATGATTAACCCTTATTATTACTGATATTATTATCAGTGTATTATTATTGTTAACAATATTATTGATAAAATATTGTTAAGTATGGTATGACATGTCGAAGAATGTTTAAGAATTAACGAAGAAGTATTATCATTAGTAGAGTGAAAGATTAATGATAAAGAAAGTATTATGTATTGTAAAGCGAAAGATAATAAAGGAGGAATACGATGATTGAATGAATCCTTAATGAACGAATGAAACGGGAGAGACTTGCAAGCGAAGTGTACCAAAGTGCACGGTCCTAAATGCCACAAGCTCAACCGCGTGAGGTTCAGCTAATCTTTAAGAGTGCACGTAGAGGTTCCAGTCTTGTGACTGGCCTTCGGTGTGGTACATGGTGTATAGCAGGTACCCACATAGTGGGGGTGTAGTATGTCACAGGTACCCACATAGTGGGGGTGTAGTATGTCACAGGTACCCACATAGTGGGGGTGTAGTATGTCACAGGTACCCACATGGTGGGGGTGTAGTATGTCATGTTACCTACTTCGGTGGGGTGCAGTTACCCACTTCGGTGGGGGTGCAGTTACCCACTTCGGTGGGGGTGATGTTACCCACTTCGGTGGGGGTGCAGTTACCCACTTCGGTGGGGGTGATGTTACCCATTTCGGTGGGGGTGATGTTACCCACTTCGGTGGGGGTGCAGTTACCCACTTTGGTGGGGGTGATGTTACCCATTTCGGTGGGGGTGATGTTACCCACTTCGGTGGGGGTGCAGTTACCCACTTCGGTGGGGGTGATGTTACCCATTTCGGTGGGGTGTTGTTACCCGAGTTATGTTTAACTTCGGGGGTGTGGCATAAGGCCAAACATAGTTATGAGGTGAGCGACTTTGTGTTGCAACAGACTCGGATGGAGTTCAATCTCTGCGATTGACTCGTATGGGATCTTTGTCGCGTATCCCGGTGCTGTGCTAGTCTTCGGACATGAGTCGGGGATATTGCATGAGACAAGATCTAGATGAGAATGAGAAATATGAAAGAAAGTCTTGCATGGTCCAGGGGTAACAGAGTGTCGGTCTATGGACTGAGAGCCATAGGGGCACCAGGTGTCGGTCTATGGACTGAGAGCCATAGGGGCACCAGTATGTTAGAGTATGCCTTGTCGGCTCATGGGTATGAACCATGAGGGCAGAGAAGAGAGGTGACCCTTAGGGATTTGCGTGCTTAACGAATGAAAGTTTAAGAACGAACAAATGAAAGTAATGAACGGAAGGAACATAATAATAACGTATGAAATGGGATCCATGTCACTCGACCTCAGTAATCATGGTTATATGCCATGAAGAGGGTAAAGTGTGACTGGACCTAGATAGAAGTGAAAGATAGAGGACGCATGAAAATAATGAACGTACTAATAAATGAAATTAACATAAGAATGAACGTAACGTAGACGAATGTAACGAACGTATGAGTGAAAGTAAGAAACGCACGAACGAAAGCTAATGAATGAATGATGAAGATAATAATAATATTATCTACGTGTACGTATGTTGTATGATAGTATGTATTAAAAGAACGGTTTTTGATAGAAAGTAAAGTATGTTTTATTACAAAACTAGAACTCACTCAGCAACGCTGACTTTTATGTATTTTCCAGTTGGCAGGTATGTTGCTGAGGATGGCACGAGATGACTACTCAGTTGTGGAGGCTGGCATCCATATTTTGACATGTCGTTGTATTTTGAAATGAAAAAGAATGTTGTAATGAAATAAATGACATGTTTTTGTTATTAACGAATGTTTTTAAATTCCGCTGCAAAGTAAATGTATATTTTGAAACGTTTTATGTGCGATGATTGACCAACTGTGAGGTGCCCGGGAATGGGGCCTTACAAGTTGGTATCAGAGCCAAAGTTTAAGTAAAATGGGTGAATTTTTATAATAAACCTAGTCTTAAACTGAGAATGGGACGGAAAGGGAAGGGATGCCAAACTGAGTAGCTGCGTGCCATCAGGTATTTTCTTAAAGTTAACCGGCATTGTGTGCGCATGTTATGTGTTCATGTGTTACTGTTAGATTTAGATGCTAATATAGTCAGGACAGGTAATGCTCGGGGTATGAAAAGTAAGGTAAGTGGCTAATCACAACTGATCACTGTAATTAGGGACTTACTATACTTGACATGAACTGAGCTATTCCCTTGAATGATCGTGTTAGTGTCTGAATCTTTCAGTGGGTTATAGAGGATGGCTGGTGGTAGATCTACTAAGGCTTCATGTGGGGGAGGTAGTGGCGGACGTGGTGTTGAACCACGAGTCACGAGAGCACGATCTAGAGTGGAACAGGTGGTTCACGAGGAACCCGAAACACCTCAACCGGGAGGTGGTGATGAGAGTGCTAACTTGAGAGCCTCGGTGAAAGAGGCGGTAGTTGAAGAAGTGCATCAGGTCATGCAGACGATCCTACCGTCTGTAGTGACCGAGGTGGCAAAGGCTGTTAGAGACGGGGAAAGACAGGAAAGGGGTAGATCATCGGGCTCAAGGAGACGGCCCGAGACTGAAACGGTTTTCTTCGATGACAAAGAGAAGGAAGAGCCTGCGCCGGAGACGGCACGAGGCTGTGATTATGGGGCGTTTCGGCGATGCAAACCCCCAACTTTTGATGGTAATGGTACTGCTGTCGCGGCTCATCGTTGGGTCAGAGAGATGGAAGCGGTACTGGAAATTAGTGAGTGCCGGGAAGATCAGAAAGTAAAGTTTGCCACTCATTCTTTCGTGGACTCAGCTTTATGCTGGTGGGACAACATAGTTCAAGTTGAGGGTAGTCGGGCTATCGGGAGGATGAGATAGCCAGAGTTGAAGAGGTTAGTGATTGAGGAGTTCTGTCCTCACCGTGAGATGGACAAGGTAGAAAGGGAATTCCTGCAGTTAGAAGCGGGGACGATGACGCATCAACAGTACACCACAAAATTTAACGAGATGGCACGTCTGGTGCCGGATCAGGTGACTCCTCTATCCCGAAAGATAAAGCGGTAAATTCAGGGTTTGCCAGCGGATATTCGCAGGCACATGATCGCTGCCCGACCGGGTACGTTTAGGTCGACGGTAGATTTGGCGGGAAGGTTATACGATGAAAGATCGATGGTGGTGACAGAAGCTAGCAAGAAAGGAGAAGGTGATCGGGATTGGAACGGGAAGCGATTGGAATGTGGCGAAGTCGCTCCAAGTAACAAAGGTGCACGGGTGGATGATCAGCTTGTAGTCATAACTGAGACGGGGTCGGAAAGGTGTGACAAGTGTGGACACAAGCACCCCGGGGAATGTAGACTGGGGACCAATGTCTGTTTCCGTTGTGGTAGGACCGGACATGTGGCGAAGAACTGCGGTATGGGGAGGTGTTATTCTTGTGGGGAGGAAGGTCACATGAGCAGGGATTGTGAGAAGCCAAGGGCGGAAGGTTCGGGAGTGAAGAAGGCTGGAAGAGAAGGACGGAGGGCAAACGCAGCACCTACACGATGACGCGGGAGGAGGCTAGGGTGAACCCCGATGTTACGTCAGGTATGTTTCTAGTCAATTAACCTTTAGCCTTTGTGTAGTTTGATTATGGCTCTGGTTTCATTCCTGCTGCCTTTTTGTGATAAGTTGCATGCTAGGAATAGAAAGAATCGATGTCATTCGACTTAGGAGCTACTATAGGTAAGCCAACTAGATTACCCAGTGCGCTAAAGGACCCCGCAATAGAATTGAGAGAGCGCTTGTTTTTCTGTTAGACCATCCCTGATAGACGTAGGTGGATAGACGTACACCTCCGGGTGAATCGAATAGTAACTTATGAGGCAAGCACCAAGTGCTGCAAAAGAGATGGATTGATTGGTGGTGCCCGATAAAAGTTCGGTGCTGATCTGCGACAATGGATTATGATGAAGGCTTCATCTGGAAGGATGTACGACGATCGGAAGAGAACGGAAACAAAAGGAGAAGGAACATCGATGAGCCCTTCGATGTAGAGATTACTATTAGTGGATTCACTAGGTTACCTGATGCCCTAGAGGATTGTGTGATGCAATTGAGAAAGTTATGTCACCCGTTATCTGAGGAACAATTTTAGCCTGTGAGTGGTTCATTGAACGGTAACGTACGATAGTTTCGACGTTGTAGCAAACAAGTAGAATGGGAGGTTGGAAGTAAAGGAAAGAGCTAAATTTGGATTGAGTCACCAAATAAGCCGAATTGTCTTTCTTGTCAGTGTTGGGTTGCCAAAGGGTCATTATTCATACGTAAAGAACATCAAATAAGGGCTAGCAACTATACGCAAGTTGATGACCGTGTTTTTCTTCAAGCATTAAAGCTGAAGGTTCTCAGTGATGCTCTGAAGCTCAATGATTATGACACCGAGACTTTGCTCGGATATTGTGATGATTCTTTTAATCGTAGTGACCGCACCCTACATGGCATGTTTGAGGTCGCAGGTGCTGGTCAAATAATCATTGATCAGTATGCATGGGTTGCCAATGCAGAATAGTCAAAGACAGACCAGAAATCGAATGTCGATAAACGATGTAGAGCGATTGAATTCCAGATGAGAGACTGGAAGAAGAGGTGAAACAGTATTGCTCATAAGGGTTTAAGGAATAACAGGTTTCGGGGACGAAACCTATATAAGGGGGGTGGACTTGTAACACCCGTATTTTTCTTTTAAAGAAACAAAGGAATAAAAGAGAAAGAAAAAGGGGAAAAAGAAAGTCAACCCCAAAGTTGAGGGACCAAAAGTGAAAAAGATGATAAAAATCTTGAAAAGTTGGTGTAAAAGGCGATATGGTCGCCCATACCCATCTGCACACTTTTCTTGTTCGGATTTTAGAGAGAGAAAGCAGAGAAACTCTCGGGTTTTTTTGAAGAACAAGAAGAAGAATTCGATTTTTAGGTAAGGTTTAATGTTTTTAATTGTTCTTGGCTAGATTAGCCTCGGTTGAATGCTTATGTGTGTCTCTATGTGTTCAAATGCGTGTTAAGAAGGTTTCTAAGTGTTGGAATTGTTTGAAGAAGCTCGGGAGAAGAGGGTAAACTCGAAGGACAATTAAGGTGAGTTTCTAGACCCCTTTTTACCTGCTTTAAACGTTTTGGGGCTGGAAAAAGCATGTATATATGTTTTTTATAAAATTTGGGTTTGATGCCCGTATGACATGAATGTATGTATGTTTATGTTTATATTAAGTTTATGCCTAGAATCATGTGAGCATGTTTAGAACTAGGCTTTATGATGTTTGGGATTTGGAATATGAATTAGACACATGAACAGGTTACTAATACGTCTGAAATTTGCCTTAGAAATGTGTATGAAATTTGGACTTAGAATAATTAAGTACAAGTTAAATGAGTCCAATAGTGCTTATACGCCCAAGGAAGTGCCTTAGAAATAGGCTAAGTGGGGTCATGTGTCCAAGCATGTAATATGTCCAATAGTCCTAAAACGCCCAGGCTTATAAGTCTGATAAATTGCTAAGTATGGGGGTTATAAGTCCCAACAGGACTCATGAGTCCCACAGTACCCACGAGTCTGAAAACTTAACTAAGTATGGGTGGTGGAAAGTCTGGACATTGGTCGTATGACCAGAGAATTTTTCTAAGTGTAGGGTGAAAAGTCCAACAGGACTCATACGCCCAACAGGGCTTATACGCCCAACAGTACTCATACGCCCATACCCGAAAATTTTCTAAGTATAAGCTCAGAAGTCCAACAGGGCTCATACGCCCAACAGGATCAAACGCCCAACAGGCTCATACGCCTAACAGGGCTCATACGCCCAAAACCCTTAGAATTTTTACGGAAATTTCCTGGAAATCCGAATTTCGAGGTTTTGACCAGAGTTGACTAGGGTTAATTAATGATGATGTTTTATGCATGTAATGATGATTAATGATTAACCCTTATTATTACTGATATTATTATCAGTGTATTATTATTGTTAACAATATTATTGATAAAATATTGTTAAGTATGGTATGACATGACGAAGAATGTTTAAGAATTAACGAAGAAGTATTATCATTAGTAGAGTGAAAGATTAATGATAAAGAAAGTATTATGTATTGTAAAGCGAAAGATAATAAAGGAGGAATACGATGATTGAATGAATCCTTAATGAACGAATGAAAACGGGAGAGACTTGCAAGCGAAGTGTACCAAAGTGCACGGTCCTAAATGCCACAAGCTCAACCGCGTGAGGTTCAGCTAATCTTTAAGAGTGCACGTAGAGGTTCCAGTCTTGTGACTGGCCTTCGGTGTGGTACATGGTGTATAGCAGGTACCCACATAGTGGGGGTGTAGTATGTCACAGGTACCTACATAGTGGGGGTGTAGTATGTCACAGGTACCCACATAGTGGGGGTGTAGTATGTCACAGGTACCCACATGGTGGGGGTGTAGTATGTCATGTTACCCACTTCGGTGGGGGTGCAGTTACCCACTTCGGTGGGGGTGCAGTTACCCACTTCGGTGGGGGTGATGTTACCCACTTCGGTGGGGGTGCAGTTACCCACTTCGGTGGGGGTGCAGTTACCCACTTCGGTGGGGGTGATGTTACCCACTTCGGTGGGGGTGCAGTTACCCACTTCGGTGGGGGTGATGTTACCCATTTCGGTGGGGGTGATGTTACCCACTTCGGTGGGGGTGCAGTTACCCACTTCGGTGGGGGTGATGTTACCCATTTCGGTGGGGGTGTTGTTACCCGAGTTATGTTTAACTTCGGGGGTGTGGCATAAGGCCAAACATAGTTATGAGGTGAGCGACTTTGTGTTGCAACAGACTCGGATGGAGTTCAATCTCTGCGATTGACTCGTATGGGATCTTTGTCGCGTATCCCGGTGCTGTGCTAGTCTTCGGACATGAGTCGGGGATATTGCATGAGACAAGATCTAGATGAGAATGAGAAATATGAAAGAAAGTCTTGCATGGTCTAGGGGTAACAGAGTGTCGGTCTATGGACTGAGAGCCATAGGGGCACCAGGTGTCGGTCTATGGACTGAGAGCCATAGGGGCACCAGTATGTTAGAGTATGCCTTGTCGGCTCATGGGTATGAACCATGAGGGCAGAGAAGAGAGGTGACCCTTAGGGATTTGTGTGCTTAACGAATGAAAGTTTAAGAACGAACAAATGAAAGTAATGAACGGAAGGAACATAATGATAACGTATGAAATGGGATCCATGTCACTCGACCTCAGTAATCATGGTTATATGCCATGAAGAGGGTAAAGTGTGACTGGACCTAGATAGAAGTGAAAGATAGAGGACGCATGAAAATAATGAACGTACTAATAAATGAAATTAACGTAAGAATGAACGTAACGTAGACGAATGTAACGAACGTATGAGTGAAAGTAAGAAACGCACGAACGAAAGCTAATGAATGAATGATGAAGATAATAATAATATTATCTACGTGTACGTATGTTGTATGATTATATGTATTAAAAGAACGGTTTTTGATAGAAAGTAAAGTATGTTTTATTACAAAACTAGAACTCACTCAGTAACGCTGACTTTTATGTATTTTCCAGTTGGCAGGTATGTTGCTGAGGATGGCACGAGATGACTACTCAGTTGTGGAGGCTGGCATCCATATTTTGACATGTCGTTGTATTTTGAAATGAAAAAGAATGTTGTAATGAAATAAATGACATGTTTTTGTTATTAACGAATGTTTTTAAATTCCGCTGCAAAGTAAATGTATATTTTGAAACGTTTTATGTGCGATGATTGACCAACTGTGAGGTGCCCGGGAACGGGGCCTTACAAGTTCCGGGGCGAAGAAGACGGTCGGGGATGAAGGACAGAAGGCAAGTGCCAGAGCTTTCACCATGACCAGAGAGGAGGCTAGGACGGACCCCGATGTTGTGTCAGGTACGTTTCTAGTAAATCAAACTCTTGCTTCTGTATTATTTGATTCTGGTGCTAGTAGGAGTTTCATTTCTGCTACCTTCTGTGCTAAATTGCCTGTTAGGAGTAAATGCATTGATGAGCCCTTTGAAGTGGAAACCGCTATTGGTAAGTCCACTAGAGTTACTGATGCGATAGAGGACTGTACTATAGAGTTAGAAGGTCATAGGTTTGCTGCTAGATTACATGTGATGCCCCTAGGTGGATTTGATGTGATGTTAGGAATGGATTGGTTGGCAACCTACGAAGCGAATATCGTATGTCAAAAGAAGATGATTAGACTGACGGCATCTGACGGGAGTCTGGTAACAATATACGGTGATCGGGTAACGATGATTCCGAAGGTGATTTCGATGGCGGTGGCAGGCAAGTGTATGAGGCGTGGGTGCAGCGCCTACTTATGTTACGTAAAGGACGTGGAAACGCCAACACCACAACTATCCGACGTTCCGGTTATGTGTGAGTTTCCGGATGTGTTCCCGGAGGACTTATCGGGATTGCCACCTGACCGCGAAATCGAATTTCAAATTGACTTGATACCCGGTGCCCAACCTGTTGCTAAAGCACCGTATCGATTGGCTCCGACTGAGATGAAGGAGCTGATGGAGCAACAGCAAGAGTTGCTTGACAAGGGATTTATTAGACCGAGTATCTCTTCTTGGGGTGCTCCGGTCTTATTTGTGAAGAAGAAGGACGGTAGCATGAGGATGTGTATCGACTACCGTGAGTTGAACAAGTTAACGGTAAAGAATCGGTATCCGTTACCAAGGATTGACGACTTGTTCGACCAGCTCCAGGGTGCCAGTTGGTTCTCGAGGATAGATCTTCGATCTGGCTACCACCAGTTGAAGGTGAAGGAGCAGGACATTCCTAAAACAGCTTTTCGTACGCGTTATGGATACTATGAGTTTCTCGTTATGTCATTTGGTCTAACTAACGCGCCAGCTGCTTTTATGGATTTGATGAACCGAGTGTGTCGGCCAATGTTAGATAAATCAGTGATTGTGTTCATCGATGATATCCTGATTTATTCGAGAAGCGAAGAAGAGCATGCCGGTCACATTCGGGAAGTATTGGAGACTTTGAGAAGGGAGAAACTGTATGCTAAGTTCTCCAAATGTGCTTTCAGGCTACGCGAAGTGCAATTTCTGGGTCACGTGGTAAATGCAGAGGGAATCATGGTGGACCCAGCAAAGGTTGAGTCTGTGATGCAATGGAAATCACCAAAGACGCCATCCGAGATTCGTAGCTTCTTGGGATTGGCGGGCTATTACAGGAGATTTATTCAAGACTTCTCCAAGATAGCCTCACCTTTGACAAAATTGACCGGACGTGAAATTCGTGTGGGGTCGAGAGCAGGAGACTGCCTTTGAGGAGTTGAAGACATGACTGACACAAGCTCCTGTCTTGACATTGCCCGAGGGAAGTGAAGACTTAGTGGTCTATTCAGATGCATCTTATTCTGGGCTAGGTTGCGTGTTGAGGCATCGTGGAAGAGTAATAGCTTATGCATCTCGACAACTAAAAACCCACAAAGTCAACTATCCCACGCACGATCTAGAACTAGCTGCGGTAGTTTTCGCATTGAAGATTTGGCGGCACTACCTATACGGGACGAAGTGCACCATCTTCACAGACCACAAAAGCTTGAAGTATTTCTTCGAGCAAAAGGACCTGAACATGAGGCAGAGGCGATGGTTGGAACTCATAAAGGACTATGATTGCGGAATCCATTACCATCCGGGCAAGGCCAACGTGCTGGCAGATGCCCTTAGCCGAAAAGAAAGGCCCGAGCCGATCCGGGTGAGGGCTTATCAGCTAATTATGACCTCTGATGTGATGACTCAGGTTAAGGAGTTTCAAGACAAGGCTTTGAAAGAAGATCGTCTTAACTCCGAAAGGATGAGAGGTCTAGTTACGGAACTGGGTGAGAACACTCTTGGTGTTAAGACCCGATTCGGACGAATGTGGATTCCTCGATACGGGGATCTACGTGGAAGAATTATGGACGAGGCCCATAAGACGCGATACTCCATTCACCCCGGTGCAACCAAGATGTACCATGATATGAAGAAGGATTACTGGTGGCCGGGTATGAAACGTGACGTAGTGGAGTACGTGAGTAAGTGCCTGACTTGTTTACAAGTAAAGGCAGAACACCAAAAACCGTACGGGAAGATCCAGCCGTTGGATATACCCGAGTGGAAGTGGAAGCACATCACCATGGACTTCATTACGAAGCTACCACGTACCCCGAAAGGGTATGATGCCATATGGGTGATAGTTGACCGCTTGACAAAGAGTGCCCACTTCCTACCGATCCGCGAAACGTACTCATCTGAAAGAGTGGCGGATCTGTTCATCAAGGAAATCGTAGCTCGTCATGGCATGCCGGTGTCTATTGTTTCGGACCGCGACACCCGGTTTACCTCCAAGTTTTGGAAAAGATTTCATGATGCAATGGGGACGAGGCTACACATTAGTACAACATATCACCCTCAGACGGACGGTCAGTCTGAGAGGACGATCCAAACACTCGAGGACATGCTTCGGGCGTGCGTGATCGATTTTGGAGGAAGTTGGGACGACCACCTGCCGTTAGCAGAATTCTCGTATAACAACAGTTATCATGCCAGTATTGGCATGCCACCCTACGAGATGCTATACGGTAGGAGATGTAGGACGCCCGTATGTTGGGGAGACATTAGGCAGAAAGAACTGGGAGGTGTTGAGGTGATTGAAGCAACGACTGAGAAATTAGAAAAGATCAAAGCCTTCATGAAGGCGGCGAAAGATAGACAAAAGTCGTATGCTGACAAAAGACGAAGACCGATAGAGTTCAAGGTTGGCGACCGAGTCATGTTGAAGGTCTCACCTTGGAAAGGGATTATCAGATTCAGGAAGAGAGGTAAGCTAAGCCCGAGATACATAGGACCTTTCCGAATTGTCGCACGAGTAGGAGAGGTGGCCTATCGACTTGAACTGCCGGATGAGTTAAGTGGAATTCATCCCACATTCCATGTATCTCATCTGAGAAAGTGCTTAGCTGACGAAGACATGGTTGTACTACTGGAGGATATCGAGGTGGATGAGAGGTTCAACTACGTGGAGCAACCAGTGGCAATTATTGATCGTAAGGAAAAGAAGTTAAGAAATAAAGTGGTTCCTCTTGTGTGTGTACAGTGGAAGCACAGGAAGGGATCCAAGTCTACGTGGGAGATTGAAAAGGAGATGAGACAACATTACCCACACCTGTTTGAGGAATAACAGGTTTCGGGGACGAAACCCATATAAGGGGGTGGACTTGTAACACCTGTATTTTTTTTAGAAAGAAATAAAAGAATAAAAAAAAGAAAGAAAAGGAAAGAAATAAAGGTCAACATAAGTGGAGGGACCAAAATTGTTGAAAGTGCAAACTTCATATTTATTTTGATACAAAAGGTGGTATAGCCACCCATGTCCTGCTACTTTTCACCTTTTCTACCGGTTCTAGAGAGAGAAAGAGCAGAACTTCGGATTTTTGAAGAAGAAACAAGAGAGTTCGAAGTTTTTGGTAAGAAATCTCGAAATTTTGATGTTTAGGATGATTCTAGAACCGTTTATGTACTTAATAAATGTGCTTGTGTGTTCGGTGGTATGTGTGTGTGTGTTTTAGGTGTTAGAAACGACTGGGAAGTTCAAGAAGGGGTATCAAACCCGAAGACAACAAAGGTGAGTTTCTAGAAACCCTTTTTACATGTTTTTAAATGATTTTGGGCTGGAAAATGCATGTATGTTTTTATAAATTTGGGGTATGATACCCGTATGATATGTACATGTGTATGTTTATAGAGTATGTTTTGGGATGAACGAATGTTTATGTTTGTGTTAATTTTATGCCTGGAATCGTGTGTACATGTTTAGAACTAGGTATTATGATGTTTGGGGACTGGAATATGAATTAGACACATGAACAGGCTGCTAATACGCCTAACTAGCCCAAATAGTAGTCATGTGTCTGGAATTTGGACTTAGAAAACTAAGTACAAGATAATGAGTCCAAATAGTACTCATACGCCCGAGGTTTTGCCTTAGAAAATATTCCAAGTAAGGTCATGAGTCATAATAGTACTCATGAGTCCCAACAGTACTCATGAGTCTAGAAAATTTACTAAGTATGGGAGATGAAAAGTCTGAACAGTAGTCGTATGACTAGAAAATTTTTCTAAGGTGAGAAGTCCAACAGGGCTCATACGCCCAACAGGGCTCATACGCCCAATAGTGCTTATACGCCCAGAGTTAAAATTTTTCTAATTGTAAGCTGGTAAGTCCGACAGTGGTGAAACGCCCAAACAGGGCTCATACGCCCAAACACTTAGAATTCTTACAGAATTTTTCTTGGAGTCTGTGCAGTAGGGTTTCGCATGATTAATGACTAGGGACTTATTAAATGCATATGATTATGTCCGAATATCATAATAACCCTTTTTCTTAATATTTTAATTAATATTATGATTAAGGCTGTTATTAATATTATTATTATATTATTATTATTATGCTTATTAATAATAATATTGTATGACTTTACGTGGTATGATCATGATCAAGACAGGAAGTATTATCATTAATAAAGTGAAAGATTAAAGATAAAGAAGAATGGAACGTAAATGAATGAACAAAGGTCTTGCAAGCAAATGAATGAGGTGCACACCCCTAGCAGGTGTTAACTCAACTGTGATGCGGGTTCGCTACCCTGAAGGATGCACACAGGGTCAATCCTTGAGATTGGCATAGAGGTGAGCGACTCGGTGTCGCAAAAGACTCACAGGATGAAGGTCAATCTTTGTGATTGGCTTAGAGGTGAGCGACTTGGTATCGCAAAAGACTCACAGGATGAAGGTCAATCTTTGTGATTGGCTTAGAGGTGAGCGACTTGGTGTCGCAAAAGACTCACAGGATGAAGGTCAATCTTTGTGATTGGCTTAGAGGTGAGCGACTTGGTGTCGCAAAAGACTCACAGCTTAAGTGAAGATTAATGATAAAAGTACGAATTGAATGATGATGAAGATAATGAAAATATTACCTATGTGTACGTACGATGTATGATCACCCATGAAAATGAGGAACGGTTTTTGAATGAAAAGTGAAGTATTTTAATTATAAAACTAGAACTCACTCAGCAATGCTGACTTTTATGTATTTTCCAGTTGGCAGGTAACTGGTTGCTGAGGATGGCACACGGGGATGGCTACTCGGCGGGCAAGACTGACATCCAATTATGTTTTGACGATACTGTTGTTTTGTAATTCATTCGACTACTTGTTTTGTGACTTAGAAACTAGAATGTATTGCTTAACAACAACGTTTTAATGAATGAATGGTTTTGTTAAAATTAATTCCGCTGCTTAAATTTTATAATATGTAATGATTTATGCTGTGAATGACCAACTGTGAGCGTCCCGGGAACGGGGCCTTACAGTATCGCATAAGAGAAATTGAATAAACAGCGTCACGTAGAGGGGTTTCATTAGCAGGAGATTCTTCATCATGAACACGATCGGAGTTATCCGAATCCTCGACAGGAACATTTCTTGATGGAGGGACGGGGTTCATTACAGGTGGTTGCACACTTATGTCGACAACTTGCAATGTTTGTGAAGTGGGTGTATGAGAAACATCACCGCCACCCATGAAAGAAGAATTGATCTTGCAAAATTATGACACAAGTGATGCAAAATTGAAGAAGAAGGATAATATTGAAGAAGAAGGATAAAATCCGTATAAAGGTCTCGAAATTGTACAAAAGTTGATGGATGTGATTGGTTGGTAGGAATGGGTTTGACATAGTACAAAATGTATTGTCAAAAAGCATGGGATGCAAAATGGAGGTTGGGTGGAAATGACCATAATACCCCTAACAGCTTCTATGAAGGTGGGTGATGTGGCAACTCCTCATTGGTTCTTTTGAGTTAAAGGGTTCTCACATTAATTTAGGGTTAATTATAGAACCCAATCCTATATATATATATATATATATATATATATAGAGAGAGAGAGAGAGGGAGGTTCCCCTACAAATTAATTTTTGCCTAAGTATGCTAAGAATTAATCTTAGCCTTCTAATTATCTAATTAAAGGCTAAGATCAAAGTGTAGAAAAAATAAGTAATCAAGGGTAATTTGGGTATTTTATTACATTACCCACAATTGTTGACTTTTTAAAATTTCCCCCCTATTTTTTTAAATGCTAATAACTTTTTCATACGACATTATTTTTTTAAATAAATTACACTATAAAATCAAGCATTTTTTTCTCTTTAATTTGAGTATAGTATTACTATAGTTTTTTTAAAAAAAAAATCAAATTATGTGACGTTGTGCTACATTTTTAACGTTTTTGTGCTGCATTTCATAAAACAGCACAAGGCTGTGCTGTATTTCATAAAACAGCAAAAGGCTGTGCTGCATTTCATAAAACAGCACAAGGCTGTGCTATATTTCATAAAACAGCAAAAGGCTATGCTGCATTTTATAAAACAGCACAAGGCTGTGCTGCATTTCATAAAACAGCACAAGGCTGTGCTGCATTTTATAAAACAGCACAAGGCTGTGCTATATTGCATAAAACAGCACAAGGCTATGCTGTATTTCATAAAACAGCACAAGGCTGTGCTGTATTTCATAAAACAGCACAAGGCTGTGCTGTATTTCATAAAACAGCACAAGGCTGTGCTGTATTTCATAAAAAAGCACAAGGCTGTGCTGTATTTCATAAAACAGCACAAGGCTGTGCTGTATTTCATAAAACAGCACAAGGCTGTGCTGTATTTCATAAAACAGCACAAGGCTGTGCTGTATTTTATAAAACAGCACAAGTCTGTGCTGTATTTTATAAAACAGCACAAGATCTTCCAGAAACTCCTGAGATTTACCTAATGTACCAACAAAAGCACACTTATAAAATCTAACTTAAATTTAGCGCATTTTAAATAAGCAAAATACCAAATCCAGCACAATCAAATGAAAAAGAAAAGAAACATCCAACATGAGTAAAAAAGAATAAAGAAAAATACAGCACAACCACTTGCATAAAACAAAAATTCAACACATTGTTATGTTGTATTAAAATTCAGTATATTACAGTTCAAGGAAAATACTATAATGCAACACATAATATACTTTTCTTCTTTTTAAAATGGGTATAGTATTGCAATTATAAAAAAATAACATTATAAAAATATACAAAAATCATGTTGTATTTTTGTGCTGTATTAAAATCCAACATATCGTTATGTTGTATGTTTTTGTTGTTAAATTACATTGCTGCACATCATTGTAATGTATATTTTGTGTTGAATTACAATCCAACACCTCATTGTGATGTATGTTTTGTGCTGAATTTCAATGCAGCACATCATTGTGCCTATATTATAACCCAACACATTTTTGTGTTGCAACAAAATGAATAGTGCATTTAAAAAAACATTAATATAGAATATTATTGTTCAATGCAAAATTTATAGCACCATTGTATTATATAGAATCTAGCATATTCCGTATAATGGTATAAGTCTTACTTATGGTTTATGAGACTTATACCATAAAACAGCACAAGGCTGTGCTGCATTTCATAAAACAGCACAAGGTTGTGCTGTATTTCATAAAACAGCACAAGGCTGTGCTGTATTTAATAAAACAGCACAAGGCTGTGCTGTATTTCATAAAACAGCACAAGGCTGTGCTGTATTTCATAAAACAGCACAAGGCTGTGCTGTATTTTATAAAACAGCACAAGTCTGTGCTGTATTTTATAAAACAGCACAAGATCTTCCAGAAACTCCTGAGATTTACCTAATGTACCAACAAAAGCACACTTATAAAATCTAACTTAAATTCAGCACGATCTCTATTTTTTTATATCTAACACAACCAATAAACAAAAGATACAAATAGTACAGGAAGAGTTACTAAACAGAAAGTTATCAAAACTAACTGAAAAATAAAAACGATCACTAACTTTTGTCGTTGCGTTATTTTCATGTTAGATTACCCGAAAAGAAAACTTACAGTTGATATATGGGTTTCACATTACTTCTTTTGTTGATTTGAATCAATTGTGCATTCATGTGGGAAGTTGACAGCGCATTTTCGAAGTAGATCATACATAAGAATGGTTTTCTCATGATTAACATGAGCAATCACCACCACGTTATGAAGTCGTTCTAGATGCATCATGTTGTCGAGATCAATCATGGAGGTCGCAGTGATAGCAACGGCAGTGGAAACGGAGTGTGAGATATCTAACGGAGAAAGCAAAAAGGGTCATATGATAGGGGTTGTGATGTCGGGGGAGGTGGTGTTGTCTTATGGGTTTGTGCTACAATTAATAGAATTATTCTCTATTAAATCCTTCTTAACCTAATATTTGTAATGGACAAAACTACCCTTAACCATATTTTTAAGTAGTGCCACATGTCAAGGCAATATTCATTCTTAGCCTACTTAGGCAAATTATATTTCTTACTTGAACCTCTACCTATATATATATATATATATATATATATACACATATATACATATACATATATTAATTCTATAATATGTACATTCTTTTACGTGTCAAATTTCAAAGTCTTTAAAAGCCAAATAATCACACAATTAGTTGCTTATATAATCAAGAAACTCCGATCTCTTGATAGGAGTGAAATTTTATGATTCTTACATGTATGCATATATAATCATAAAATATTGCTTCACCGGCTGTTCACTGAAATTATTTAAGAAAGAACTCCAAGTCACAAAAATCATAGAAACCACATAAAAAAATTATAAAACACACTTCATATATCACAAAACCCAAGGATAAAGAACTCATTTTCTTTGGTTAATAGGAACTGTTTGAAAATAAAGTACTTAGTAACTTATACCAATTGTGATAAAAAAAGTACTGTTGTAGAATTCATATATGAAAATCATGAATTCATATATGAAAATCACGAAGAAAGGTTATAAAATCAGTGAAAAACATCAGATGATAGTGTCTTTATGAAAATCTTCAAAGACTTGATACATTCATTAACATAATACTTCAATTGGGATTAATAAATGGTTCAATTGCTGAAGCATACCAGGCATGCCTTTCTCAAGAAGCCTATAATTTTCTTGTATCATTTATTCCTAATTTTGGGTGGTTGAAGCGTGTGACATGTATGTGTATGAAATAAATAACAAAAGAGAACAAACAAAATGAATGGTAACAACATGCTAATGAAAAACACAAACAAACTTGCCTGCTTCATTGTTGAATCATGTTTTACATAATAAAGATCCCAATGGTCCGTTACGATATCAAACTTTTTATAACTTTCATACATTCTGAACATCACAATCCACAAGCTTTGCGTTGCTTTCATTGCTATGTAATTTCTCTACCATTAGATTTGTAACTAACATCACTGTTCATACATACACATGTATTATACTTTTTCTGAATAAATTGATAAAGTCAATAATTAAGCTTTCATTGCTATGGAATTTTCTCTTTTTTAAAATTGCAGATGCATGCGGATACATTTCTATAGCAGTAAAACTTTTATGAGCTAAACAAAAATGTTATAATAATGTTGTCACCTTCGATCATCGAAGAAAAAGACCGTTTCTACCAAAATGTAATTACCTATTATGTGTGTATACAAGCAAGAAGCTTGACCGATGAGTAGCAGCTTGTTTAAGCATCTCTTTTGGTCCAAAACTGAATCAATTATTTAGGTTTGCTGTAGAAAAATGGAGCAAATTAGCAACTTTGATTCTAAATTGAAAGGAAGTGATTATCTTAGGCTAATAAGAGTGAATCGTTGGGGAAGATTTCGTTTGACTTTCATTCTTTGATTCTTCAACTGTTGAACAGATTAAATCGGCTTTCAATTGAGGGTATTGAATCCATATGCTTCAATCAAACAACATAAACGCATGAAAAATTGAAAGGAAGATTACCTTAAGCTAATAAGAGCGAATCGTCGGGGAAGATTTCATTTGTCATTCGTCTTTGATTCTTGACCTGTTGAACAAAATCGTCTTGGATTTCATCGTTTGTGGAATAACCGAGAGAATTTCGTTGTTACAACAAATCGTCTTGGGTTTTGGTGATTTTGTTGAAAGAAGTTCTGATTGTGGGCAGGTTTGTTGTAGTCGGGTTTTGAGAACCGAGAAGATTGGAGGAGGGCTACTTTACTTGGGCGGCAAAATGGTAGTAAGGATGGTTGTGGGAAAGCCACGTGTCAAATGATGTAAAGGTTTATTAGGATAGATGAGTTCATATGTTAACCCTTACTAATTGTGAGAACCAAAAAACTCTTTCAGCCAATACTAGTCTGCCACGTCACCCATTATTTTTCAAACGTAGAAGGGTATTGTTGTCATTTACCTCTTACACTCTATTTATTAGATGTACCAATGTCAGTGTATTTTTATTATTTTTTAAATTATTTTCTCTCTCTTATAGTTATATCAAGATTATCTTCATCTTTTTCTCTCTTTCTCAAATCCATAAAAAATCTGATTAACATCTCATCTCTCTCTATTCAATGTTGAAAATCCCCTATGAATCAAAATCTAACAAAAGAATCAAATATGAAGAATGAAAAATAAACAAAAATGGAATCGTTCAACACCTCCCTTTTGCATATCAAACACCACCAGACAACCTGTTCTCACCCGGAACACAATACCTCCCTAGTCACGTGATGGAGACGATGGTTGTAGATCCATGAGCACAAGCTTCGGTAAGCAAATGGGTGTTGATTGGAACATTATGTTCGTATTAGATCTAAAAAGATTTGGGGTTTTTGTGTTGGTTTTCTTGTTTACAATCTAGATCCAGATTATAAGGAGATACAAATTTAGAAGGTTTACGATATGGACTTTGATGTGTCTTTTCTGTTACACAAATCATGTTGCAGCAGGTAAATAAGTTTAAATTGCTTGATTATTTTGTTTGAGTTTTATCGTTTTTTTATTATGTATTTTTATGGCAAAGTTAAAGTGACATAATTTGTTTATCCTTTTATACTAAACTTAACTATTTGAAATGTAATTATTTTTTATAGGTTTTATAATTTTATTACATTTATATTACTGTAGGTAAATTTATTAACAATACAGTTCATTTTTTGTTAATGTAAATATAGCATTGTATTAGTTAGATTGGATTATTACATTACCGTAATATAGTGTAATGTAATATAATAAATGTAATGTAATGTGATATGATATGATATAATGTAATAAAAGGTTTGATGTTAATTAATGTAATAATGTTGTTTTCTTTTTGCATCAACAATTGACATCAATGTAGTGTAATATAATGTAATTAAATGTAATATAATGTGATATGATATATTCTACTGCAAGATTTGGAGTTAATTAGAGTAATAATGTTGTATTATTTTTGCATCAGTAGTTTATATCAATGGATGATGACGGATTGAACGTGTGAAGTTAGAGGTATAATGAGCCTTCGTTTAAGGAGCATATTGGTTTGCAATTAATGGCTCCTTTTGATTATCACAAATACATAAAACCATTCGTATCGTCTAAGAGCATGAATCAATTGTCTAACTTTGTTCTTACTGCACCTAAGAGTCTTTGATACTTTACATTACATTATGCAATAATTTGTTATTATCATAAAGACATAAAACCATTCGTACTGTAGGTAAATTTATTAACAATACAGTTCATTTTTTGTTAATGTAAATATAACATTGTATTAGTTAGATTGGATTATTACATTACCGTAATGTAGTGTAATGTAATATAATAAATGTAATGTAATGTGATATGATATAATGTAATAAAAGGTTTGATGTTAATTAATGTAATAATGTTGTTTTCTTTTTGCATCAACAATTGACATCAATGTAGTGTAATATAATATAATAAAATATAATGTAATGTGATATGATATATTCTACTGCAAGATTTGGTTTTAATTAGAGTAATAATGTTGTTTTCTTTTTGCATCAGTAGTTTATATCAATGGATGATGACGGATTGAACATGTGAAGTTAGAGGTATAATGAGCATTCGTTTAAGGAGCATGTTGGTTTGCAATTAATGGCTCCTTTTGATTATCACAAAGACATAAAACCATTCGTATCGTCTAAGAGCCTGAATCAGTTGTCTAACTTTGTTCTTACTGCACCTAAGAGTCTTTGATACTTTACATTACATTATGCAATAATTTGTTATTAAGTTACTATGATGCAACATTTTGCTCCTTACAATGGTGCAACATTTTGTTATTAAGTTATTATAGTACAATACATTGTATTAACAATGCATTTCACTTTTTGTTAATGTAAATATAGAATTGTATTAGTTAGATTGGATTGATACATTACGATAACGTAACGTAACGTAACGTAATGTAACGTAATATAACGTAATGTAACGTAATGTAACGTAATGTAACGTAATGTAACATAATGTAACGTAATGTAGCGTAATGTAACGTAATGTAACGTAATATAACGTAGTGGAATCAAATATGAAGAATGAAATATCAACAAAAATGGAATCGTTCAACACCTCCCTTTTGCATATCAAACACCACCAGACAACCTGTTCTCACCCGGAACACAACACCTCCCTAGTCACGTGATGGAGACGATGGTTGTAGATCCATGAGCACAAGCTTCGGTAAGCAAATGGGTGTTGATTGGAACATTATGTTCGTATTAGATCTAAAAAGATTTGGGGTTTTCGTGTTGGTTTTCTTGTTTACAATCTAGATCCAGATTATAAGGAGATACAAATTTAGAAGGTTTACGATATGGACTTTGATGTGTCTTTTCTCTTACACAAATCATGTTGCAGCAGGTAAATAAGTTTAAATTGTTTGATTATTTGTTTGAGTTTTATCGTTTTTTTATTATGTATTTTTATGGCAAAGTTAAAGTGACATAATTTGTTTATCCTTTTATACTAAAATTAACTATTTGAAATGTAATTATTTTTTATAGGTTTTCTAATTTTATTACATTTATATTACTATAGGTAAATTTATTAATAATACAGTTCACTTTTTGTTAATGTAAATATAGCATTGTATTAGTTAGATTGGATTATACATTACCGTAATATAGTGTAATGTAATGTAATAAAATGTAATGTAATATGATATGATATAATGTAATAAAAGGTTTGATGTTAATTAATGTAATAATTGTCACACCCCAACCTTGACGGCGGAAACGTCGAGATGTGAGAGTTAAGATCGTTCACAGCCACATAACGCTATTATTAAACCCAGATATATTATACATAAATTTCAAAGGTAACACTTCAAACATGAGTCTCAAACAAAGATAACATCATGACATAAAAGTTAAATGTGACAAGTTCATCCTTTTATTTCACTAGGTCCAATTCTAGGTGTGATAAGCTTCAAAGTAGTGATCATACTCGAGTATTTCCTGAAACATGTTAAAAATAAAAGGTCAACAATAATGTTGGTGAGATTTTCATAGTTTCCAATACATAAGTATATAAAAGATGGCAATTCATGTTGTAAGTTAGAGAACAAAGTAACTAGGATGTAAGACAGAATGCACAATCAAACCTTGACAAAGTTTTACAGGTCTCAAACGTTTACAAGTATATACGAATAGCTAAGTGTACTTGGATCAACCAAGCAGGCTTGTCAGGCTTATAGATCTATGACGTCACCAGGCTAGCAATAGTTAATGATTGTACATATATTCGACATTACATGGTAGCTACAAAGGTCAACTAACCACAACATACAGGTGAAATGCCATAAGTTTACAAGAATCAAACGTGTTTACAAGTGCAATGTTTATAAAGTAACATGTTTCACCCCAAAGTGTAAAAATAATAAAAGGGGTATAGAAATACTCACATGTTCAATAATTATATAATTGATAATTAATAAGAAATAATAGACGTCGTCCCAACGTAATCCGTCACAAGGCACCTATATATATAATCATAAGATTTAAGTTTAATTATAATAAATTTATCAATTTAATGGAGAACTAGGGTTTTAGATGGGATTTGGGAGTTTTAATATTTATGTCGAATAAAGTATAATAATGCAATCAATTATGTTTTGGTTCAACAAAGATGGTACGATCCAATTAATAATAGGAATGATAGTGAACGATTCAATAATTAGATTTATTGATTTAATATAGATTAAATATGATGTGTGGAAAGGAATAATTAATTTAATAATTAATTATTTAAAGTTTGATAAAGTTACTTAATTGAATACTTATTTAGATGACTTTTAAAATTATTTAAAATTGTAACACCCCAAAAGTCAAAACGAGTCATTAAGGATAGGTGGGCTTAACTAATGGGTATTTAATAGAAAAAGAAAGGATTATGGGCTAATTTGGGTTTATGGACAAGAACTTGAGTAATTGAGGCCCATGATCAGCCTTAACCTACCCAAATGCAGCCACCATCTTCTCATTTCAACCCTAACAACAAGAAATTCGTAGAGAGAGAAAGTAGAGAGAGAAAGTGCAAGAAACTTAAGATTTGGAGCTTCTAAGATCAAGGGATTGAAGATCTGGGTGTTTGTGCATCAAATCTTAAAGAAAGGAGCAACAAACAAGGTAAGAATCGACCTATAATGCCTTCTGTAGATCAAACCCGGATTCTAGGGTTTTGGGTTTTGAAAAGTTGCAAAGAATCGCATAAAGGTCACATTTTTACGTATGAAAACATGTATAAAGCTTAGATTTAGCCTCATGGATGATAAACTAAGAGGTTGGACGTAAAAAGTTGTGATTTTGGGTTAAAAACGAACTGGTTCGTGATTTTTATGCGATCTGCGAAACTGTATATGCATCCAGCGAATTTGCATAATCATCCAGTGAAACTAAGAGCATTTCCAGCGAAATTACAGTTTCGCTTGGGCGAAACTACAGTTTCGTTAGGGCGAAACTGTGGACCCATAGACATCGCGAAACTAGGAAATTCCAACGAAAGTTGGGCGCTCTAGGCAGCGAATCTGTCCAGCGAAACTGGCAGAAGTGCTGCCCAGCGAAACTGGCAGCGAAACTGCCAGCGAAACTGCCAGCGAAACTGCCAGCGAAACTGTGGGCGAAATTATGAAGAAAATGACGTTTTTGTGCATTAACTATCGTGCAGCTAGAGTGTTTGGACTATAGCTTAAGTAACTTAGGATTGAAGCTATTTGCTAAGTTCAGGTGAGTTCTATATCCCCTTCTTTAAACGTTTTTCCTTGTTTTTGGGGCTATTATGCATAGTAAACATAAGGTTTTCAAGATAAGGATTTCAAGGTGTTTTAACAAGGAAATACATTTTTCTAAAGTAAAATGTGACACTTAAATAGCTCAAGATAATTTTCGAGCGCGCTGACCTGGCAGCCCGGCCCCAGCCAGGGGCGTTGCCCCTTGGACCCCACTAGGGGCTGCTGCCCCTAGGACCCCGCTGTCAGGGGCTGCCGCCCCCGAACCCCCGCTGTCCCGCGGAGGGTCGGTTACGTGTTATGATGATTAGTATTTGGTATGTTGTGTGCTTAATAAGCTAAGTATTATATATATATTAAGTGAAAGATAATACTAACGAGAAGTGGAACTTAACGAATGTTACCCCCGGGCCCATTTGATGATGAAAAGTCTTGCAAGCACTATGATAGACTTCACTTATGTGGGTCTGATGTATGATGATGGATCCGTATTCATGAGCGGGCTATGTGCCTAGCAGTGTGGATCAACTGTCGGGGGAAGCTACCATGAAGATGTGTACCGACGGGGATCGATCAACCGTCGGGGGTAGTGACCATGGATAACGTGTACCGACGGGGATTGACATTCGTTGTCAATCAACATGGAGATCTTGCTTTGTGCAATCTCGCCTATGATGAAGTGAAATGAAATGAAAGAATGAAAGATAATGAACGTGCCTAATGCGATGCAAGTGATGTTTGTAGTATGATGTATGCGTGTTCATTATATGAAGGATAAAAGATTATATTTTCTTATTTATATAAAACTAGAATTCACTCAGCGTAGCTGACTTTTTTATGCATAATAGTGGGCAGGTAAGCGCTGAGGCTGAGGGTGGCACCACGGAGCTACTTGGGGAAATATGGATGGCATTCCTATTAATGAAGTCTTTATTGTAATTAATGAACAAGGAATATGTTTTGTTTACCTTTAAAGGACAAATGTATGAGTATGATGGGGTTTCTAAGTCTTTAACGAATATTTAATTATTTTCCGCTGCAATGTTTTGTTATTAAACTGAATTTATGCTATGAATTGCCAACTGTGAGGTTTCCCGGGAACGGGGCCTTACAAGTTGGTATCAGAGCCAAAGTTTAAGAGAAATGGGTAAAACATTTTTCAAACCTAAACTTAAACTGAGCATGGGACCAAATGAGGGATGCCAACCCAAGTAGCTACGTGCCATCAGGTAAAATATTTCAAGTAAACTGGCAATATGTGCGTGTGCTATTTGTTTTATATACGTGTAGATTTGAATGCTGGCATGTGTTAGGATAGTGATTGCTTGGGACAGGAGGGTAAGGTAAGTAGTTAATCACACTTGGCCACTGTAATTAAGGACTTACCATACTTGTAATGATCTGAGCAATTAACTTGAATAACCATTACGGTGTTTAAATCTTATAGGAATTAGATATGGCGGGTAGGAAAGCTGGGAAGGCTACACGTGGACGTCCTCGAGGTGGTCGTACCACTACACCACGTGTCACCCGGAGCAAAGCTAAGGCTCCCGAGACTGTGCACGAGGAGTCAGACCTCCATAGTCAACCAGAGGGCGAGGGATCAGCCACCCTCAAGTCCACTGTGAAGGAGGCCATCGCCGATGAAGTCTACAATGTCATGCAAGATGTCTTACCCTCGGTGGTGAATGAGGTGCTTAAAGCAGTCAAGGATGGAGATAAAGCTGATAGGAAGGAGAAGGAAAATGAGAAGAATTCTGGAAGGTCCACTGGGAGGACGGAGGAATCTGAAGAGGAGCCATCAAACCCTAAGGTGGTAATCCACGATGATGACAGTGATGAGGAGGCTGAGAGGGAGACGGTTAGGGGGTGCAACTATGGGGCATTTCAAAGGTGCAAGCCCCCAACCTTTGACGGTAACGGCAATGCTACTGCCGCCCATCGATGGATCAGAGAAATGGAGGCGGTACTGGAAATTAGTGAATGCCGCGAAGATCAGAAAGTTAAGTTTGCCACTCATTCTTTCGTCGACTCAGCGTTGTGCTGGTGGGACAATATTGTCCAGGCTGAAGGAAAGCGGTCGATAGCCAAACTGAAGAGGTCTGAGTTGAAGGAGTTGGTGCTGGAGGAGTATTGTCCCCATCGGGAATTAGACAAGATTGAGAAAGAGTTCTTGTATTTGGAGGCTGGGAACATGACTCATCAAGAGTATACCTCCAAGTTCAATGAACTTGCAAGACTTGTGCCAGACATGGTAACACCTGCATCCAAGAAGATCAAGAGATACATGCAGGGTTTGCAAGTGGACATCAGGAGGCACATGATTGCGGCTAGACCAGGCACGTTTAGGTCTGTGGTGGATTTAGCTGGAAGGTTGTACGATGAGAGAGACCCAATACATGTGCAAAAGAAGGTGGAGAAGTGGAGTGGGAACAAGAATGGAAATGGGAAGAGGTTCGGAGGTGATAACTTCAGGGGTGGAGAAAAGAAGATGAGAGCTGAGGGTCAATCAGGGAGACAGGAAAATACAGGTGAAGGGGGTGCCTGTAGAAAATGTGGAAGACGCCATTTTGGGGAATGTAGGGTTGGGACTGGAAGGTGTTTTAAATGTGGGGGCGAGGGTCACTATGCTAGAGAGTGCAAGGCGGTGAAGTGCTACCAGTGTGGCGAGATAGGGCATGCGGAGAAAGACTGCAAGAAAGGAAAATCGGGAGGACCAGGAACAGTTAAAGCTGGAGACAAAGGGAAGGGTGACGGTTTTAAAGGCAAAGGCAAGGGCGTTTAACATAACTCGTGAGGAGGCCAGGGCAGATCCAGAAGTAGTTTCAGGTATGTTTCTGGTGGATGACGAATATGCTTCTGTGCTCTTTGATTCTGGTGCTAGTAAGAGTTTTGTGTCTACTACCTTTTGTCGTTTATTGCATGATAAGAGTAGGAAGATAGACGAGCCCTTTTATGTAGAAACAGCCATTGGAGAGTCCACTAAGGTAACTGAAGTGATTGAGGATTTCCTGATTGAGTTAGAAGATTGTAAGTTCCCTGCTAGGTTGTATGTTATGGCCTTAGGAGGTTTCGATGTGGTGTTAGGCATGGATTGGTTAGCTAGCTATGAAGCCAATATTGTATGTAGCAAGAAAATAATTCGTCTAAAAGCGCCCGATGGTAGTTCTGTTACTGTACATGGGGATAAGGTGTGTTGTGTGCCGAAGGTCGTGTCGATGATCACAGTTGAAAAGTACATGAGACGTGAGTGTAGCGCTTACTTGGCCCACGTAAAAGATGTGGACGTGCTAGAGCCATAATTATCAGACGTGCCGGTAGTGCGCGATTTTCCTGACGTCTTTCCTGAAGACCTGACTGGTGTGCCGCCTGACCGCGAAATCGAATTTCAGATCGATTTATTACCGGGAGCGCAGCCCGTCGCTAAAGCACCATACCGATTGGCTCCTTCTGAAATGGTAGAGTTGAGGGACCAATTAAAAGACTTATTGGATAAGGGCTTCATCCGACCGAGTATCTCTCCATGGGGTGCTCCAGTTTTATTCGTTAAGAAGAAAGATGGTAGCATGCGGATGTGCATTGACTATCGCGAGCTCAATAAGCTGACCGTAAAGAATCGATACCCACTACCAAGGATCGACGACTTGTTCGATCAACTTCAGGGTGCCAGCTGGTTTTCAAGGATAGATCTGCGGTCTGGTTACCACCAACTGAAGGTGAAAGAACAAGATATCCCTAAAACAGCGTTCCGGACGCGTTATGGACATTACGAATTCCTCGTCATGTCCTTTGGTTTAACTAACGCACCAGCTGCTTTTATGGACCTTATGAATCGGGTATGTCGGCCAATGTTGGATAAATCGGTAATAGTGTTCATCGATGACATTTTGATCTATTCAAAAAGTGAAGAAGAACATGCCGATCATATTCGAGAAGTCTTGGAGACACTCAGAAGCGAGAAGTTATATGCTAAGTTCTCTAAATGTGCATTTTGGCTTCGAGAAGTTCAATTTCTGGGTCATGTGGTTAATCCTGAGGGGATCAGGGTGGATCCTGCGAAGGTTGAAGCGGTAATGCAGTGGGAATCTCCAAAGACGCCATCCGAGATTCGCAGTTTCTTAGGTCTGGCAGGTTACTATAGGAGGTTTATCCAGGATTTCTCCAAGATAGCTTCTCCATTGACTAAGCTGACCCGGAAGGACGTGAAGTATGAATGGGGTCCTGATCAGGAGAACGCCTTCCTAGAACTAAAGATGAGGTTAACGCGAGCCCCTGTCCTGACGCTACCTGAGGGGAACGAGGACCTGGTAGTCTACTCGGATGCCTCATATGCAGGATTGGGTTGCGTGTTGATGCAACGAGGGAAGGTGATAGCCTATGCTTCTAGACAATTAAAAGTCCACGAGGCCAATTACCCTACCCATGATTTGGAATTGGCCGCGGTGGTGTTTGCATTGAAGATTTGGAGGCACTACCTGTATGGGGTGAAGTGCACCATCTTCACCGATCATAAGAGTCTGAAGTATTTCTTTGAACAAAAAGAACTCAATATGAGGCAGAGGAGGTGGCTGGAACTGATCAAGGACTATGACTGCGAAATTCATTATCATCCAGGCAAAGCTAATGTGGTTGCTGACGCCCTTAGCCGAAAGCGACAACCCGAACCAATTCGGGTGAGGGCTTACCAAATAATTATGATGCCTGATGTTATGAAGCAAGTGAGGGAGTTTCAGGACGAGGCATTAAGAGAGGACAGAGTCAACTCTGAAAGGATGAAAGGGCAAGTTTCAGATTTGGGGAAAAACACCCTCGGTGTTAGGACTCGAGCTGGGAGAATGTGGATTCCTCTCTATGGGGATTTGAGGGGAAAGATCATGGATGAGGCTCACAAAACTAGATATTCTATTCATCCTGGTGCCACGAAAATGTACCAAGATCTGAAGAAAGATTACTGGTGGCCGGGAATGAAGCGAGACATGGCTAAGTACGTGAGCAAGTGCTTGACTTGTCTGCAAGTGAAGGCAGAGCACCAAAAGCCATATGGAAAGATCCAGCCTCTTGACATCCCCGAATGGAAATGGGAACACATCACGATGGACTTCATCACGAAGCTACCTCGCACGACGAGAGGAAGCGACGCGATCTGGTGATTGTTGACCGTCTAACAAAGAGCGCCCATTTCCTACCAATTCGTGAGACGTATTCCTCGGAGAGATTGGCAGAGCTATTTATCAAGGAGATCGTGGCTCGTCACGGCGTTCCAGTGTCTATCGTTTCGGATAGGGACACGCGATTTACGTCCAAGTTCTGGAAGAGGTTTCACGACTCAATGGGGACTAGACTGCATATTAGTACGGCTTACCACCCCCAAACGGATGGTCAGTCGGAAAGAACGATTCAAACGTTAGAAGATATGCTACGAGCATGTGTAATCGACTTTGGGGGAAGTTGGGATGAGCACTTGCCGTTGGCGGAATTCTCATATAATAATAGTTACCATGCCAGCATTGGTATGCTGTCACACCCCCACTTAGAGCGGAAACACGAGGATGCGACGGACGGGATCGTCATAACACTTGGTATAGTTACAGAGACATATTATATGCAAAATCCTCGTGTCATGACGTCGCCCGACACAATGGTGACTTGTGTCGTGGTTAGTCAGTTCCACGACTATCATAGTCTTATTAATTCCAAATCTAAATTACACACAGTTCACAAATGAAACAAATGATATACATGACTAATGTAAAGCTTATTGAAATCCTGAGGGTCTCGGCTAAGGCATCAACTCTAGATATCCTCTTTGATTATGTTCACCTGAAAAGATATGCTCAAAAATGTCAACACATAATGTTGGTGAGTTCCGCAGATTTAAATTGAAAACATATTGTTGATGCTGTATAGAATTTGATATGGAATCATACTGTAAGCAAAAACACATAACATGTGTTTAAAGACAACCAAACCTAATGACGTTATGCATATAAGTTTGTCGGAATATATTCACCCATGGCCTGATTGCTGGCAGCTGTAGTCGGTAACTCACAAGTTAAACCGATCTGTCGAGGGTGGGGGTGTCAACCCAGTAGTACTACCAATACCTATCCGTTGGTTCCCAACCCGGGAATTAATGGTTGTAAGAATCGTAGAATAACACCATGTATGTATTAAAATATGAGAATAGTATCACGTCGATTCCAAGTATGAAAATTGTATGTAAGATTTTACAGCATCGAAAACGGGTGAGCATACTTTTCCCCCAAGTTTGAAAAACATTGAAACAATTATAAAAGCATAAAAAGGGGCCACGGAACTCACCTTGGATTGATGTAATGAATAAGAACTTCAAAGAATTAGGCAAAGCACGATCAAACACGTTCAATACCTATTATTGATTGTAATTTAGTCTTTAATACGAATGAATATATTTGGTAAGGTTTGAGTTGATTTGGTTTGATTTGGTTTAACACGTGTCACACACGCAATATGTTACAATGTTTTATAGATTTCTATTTGTATTAATAAATAATTATCAATAAGTATTAAACTTATTAAACAATTATTTATATATTTCGATTCCATTAAAAGGGTTTTCATATTTATATTTAAATATTTTTAGAATTAATTATAATAATGACGTGGTTTAACTATATAATTTATAATTATCCAATAATATTTACAAATAAGGATAATCACATTTATAGTATTTTGATTAATAATAAGGTATTAATTTATACCTTTGGTTTAAATATATTTTACAAGAAATAACCCACAATTTCATAAATAATTTGTGAATTTATAAAATATATTAATTTGTATTTAAAGATAATAAAGTGTCCATTTTTATAGAAATAATTATTTATAATATTTATAAATAATATTTATATAATTTTCATGATTTTCGTGATTATTTCATAATTAAACTCGTTTTAGAATTTATTTTATAAAAATAAGTATTTTTAATATTTTTAAATAATATTTTATAGAGATCTATTATAGTTTTTAAATAAAATAAATTTACAGAAAATTATTTTGTATTATAAAATAAGGAGAATATTTAGAATTTATTTTTATAATTTTTAGAAAATTTTCCATATTTTTAAAGTATTTGTAAAGTTTTAAAAAAAATAAAACAATTAAAAGGGGGTTGGCCCGGGTCGAACCCGGGACCCCAGGTACACACACACACGCGACTAACCAGTGAGCCAAGGCTCTAGACAGCGATTAAACATAATTTTAATTGAATTTAAATACTGTTTTCCAGAATTTCCCTAATCCCGAAGAACCCTAATTCGATTTGATCCAAATTGGAGATCAAATCGATGTTAATAATCAAATTAAACTTAGGGCTTTTAATCCTATGTTAAACCGAACCTATAGATGTATTTAATTACCTTATTGATATCGAATTGATGATAAAATCAATAAAGAACAGGTCGCGATATAACCCGAAGTCGAATGATGATCAAACGATGATGAAAACCAAATTGCTTGCACAGGAAGCTTTGAATTAGGCTTATAATCAAAAGCCCTATGTTTAATTCGAGTTTTGAAGCACTGAAGTTGGTGTTCGAACGGTTGCAGGTCGCGGGTGAAATGGGGATTGAATGTGGTGTTTTGTGTGTTTGTAGATCAAACTGATCGTGATGGAGGTTTTTAAATGGTCAGAAGATTGTTCCCTTTCGATTAATTTAATTGTAGTTGAGGTTTAGTGGTCGAGTTGGTGAGTGGGTCGGCCGAAGTGGAGGTGGTCGGTTTCGGTGGTAATTGTACTATCATTTCTTAAATTGAATAGTGGCCCGAGTTCGGTTTATCCACGAGAGTATGTCGGGATTGTTAATTTGGTCACAACCGTGTTTGTTGGTGAATTTTGGCTCTCGCCGGAGAAACGACCGAAGGTGGCCGGACGGGGAAGAAGGCGACGGGGGGGGGTGAGTTTTAAACATTTTACACATTTGGTCCCTGTGGTTTTCAGAGTTTACATTTTATGTAATAATGTTTCTTTTGAAGTTTCAGAAATAACAGAACAACCCCTGGACTTTATAAATCTAATTTTATACATTTTTTTTTATAAATCATTGCTATTATTATTATTATTATTTATAATTATTACTATTATTATTATTAATATTATGATTATTATTATAAATTTTGTAATTATTGGAATTAGTACGTATTAAACGTAATTGTTTTATAAAAAAAAATTACGGGATGTTACAGTCTCCCCTGCTTTAGGAAATTTCGTCCCGAAATTTTAATCCCGAGGAGACTGAAACGAAAAGACATGAGTACTTGGTTTTCCTTTGGTCCTCACGTTCCCATGTAAACTCTGGGCCACGTTTAGATTCCCTGCGGACTTTGACAATAGGTATCGGCTTTGTTTCATTTGTATAGAATCTTCTACAAAATTCTTTACATAGTGTATGCCAACCTGAACTCTTCCAGAGAATCGCGAGACTCTTTTTGAGATTTGGCATATGGAACGATAGAACACGATGACGAGTTTCCATGATATTTTAGACTTATAATCACAACTTTCAGAATATAATTTTCGTGGTAAGGTGATGTCTAGAAATCATTAAAAGACCAGCAATGATAAGAAAGGTTAACCGTTGGAATTTAAGAACCCCAAACGTCCTCATATGAAACGACCTTAACGCATATCTTGTGAATATGTATTTCTCCTTTGACCAACCATCGGTCTAAGAATAATATGCTATGCGAAGATCTTGGAATGGGTTCACAAGGATGGTTAAGAATATTGTTAAAACAGAAAATGAATCAATCATTTAGAATAACGATTGATGTAACATCATACCACGGTATACGAATATTTGAAACAGATGCAGGTTAATTTCTCGACGTTGTGAGATAATGTGTCGAATTGAATTTTATAATGCACCAATTGTCATCATACAGTTAAGATAAGAGGCACTTATTTTGGCCAAGTTAAAACTAAAAAGTTTCCATGACCGGTAGGAATGAAGAAGATAGGTCACACACAACAGTCATTTCCTTTCCAACCTTCCTATTCTAAGAACAATACTGTATACAATAATCTCAGTCTTCGGGTAGTTCTATACATCTTAACTTACGCATGTCGAGAGTTTTCCTATCTCCACCGACTAACTAATTTCTAAGCAACTGGGGTTCATGACAAATGAAGGAGTGAATTTGAAGGAATCAATGCTATCCTCTACCAGTATCCAACAGATATGTATTGATTGATGATAAGATATGTGCCTATAATAACATCTGAGTCTTCTTGTCTATTTCACCACTAATTTGCTTGCTCTAATCTCCAACTTTGTCCTACTATTCAATGATCTTCCCAATGTCCTACTTAATTCTATTTGATCTAAATGTTACAAGGTATGACATTAGCTTTGTCAACTTATGGATTCTATCAGTATAAAGAGCATGATTCCAGTATTACAATTTTAACTTTTGCATTTCATTCCTTGGGTAATAGTACTCACTCACCAAAGATTTTAAACTTATCTCAAGTCATGACTATTGCAGCCTCACTACCTTATACTTGAGTTTAGGCATTCTACCATTTCAGTGTGGTACCCACTAGTGGACAAGCATCATTCTTCAAAGGCTATGTATATTCTAAGCAACCATTCAATTTGCATAATTTCTGAAATGTAAAAGGAGTGACGTCTCACTAGAGATAAGACTAGTGTCACCATGTGATTCCCATATAGACTCTAGGTAGATTAGAACTTATATAAGGGTAAATGTTATAAATGTTTCATTTCCTATATATTCTGGCGCTCAGAACTTTATCTACAGTACGGTTAGTTAAAAGCACGGTCAAAATAGTTCAACCTAAGTTTCGTGTGAAGATTGTCATTAGGTGTCTAACGGTTGAAGATGTTGAAAGATTTCACGAGCGTAGTTTTAAGGAAGGTGGTTATCAATCATAATCGGAGTTGATATTAAAAATATTCCTTAAAGGCTTTGAGGTAATGATTCATGCCTATCTTGATAATAACAAGAAAACAATCTAAGGTTGACATTTGCCACCAAAATACGGGTTTCAATCCTATTTTGGTGAGATCATGTCATTTATGAAATGTAATTTCCAATGAGAATAACTGAAGTCAATCCTCAAGATAAGGAAGTCACCCCAATCCAGAGGATGAAATTTCATAGAACTAACAAATGGGAAACCATTTACCGAAATAGAGAATCATCAAAGTAAGGGAATCTCCCCTGCTTTGATGAAATAGAATCATTTAGGAGATACGAGTGTTCTTAGTCATAGGTTGACTTGCAAACTCTTGCATTTCCCACGGTACAAGCAGTATAAAGTTTGACTTTACGATGAAAGGAAATTAATATCAATTAGGAATTAGGAGAATTTCAAGTTACATCAGTGTAACAAAGGAAAGATCATGTTAACAAGCTTAAGATCAAGGTTTGAGATAGCAGAGTTTGTTAGGATGATGTTCAAATCTTGAATAATTTAAATCAGGAAGACGAAATCAAGGACAAGAATGATTTGACATTATAATGAGATGTGAACATTCGATTCACAATCGAAGGGAATTCATGGACTTCTCAAGATATGAGGTTAGACATAACCTTATTGAAGACATGCGTACTTATAAGTGGTAACTAGGTTATAGTTAGTTTATTCGATTATTGAGGTGAATGACCACTTATAATTAGCAAGTATCCCGAGATGTAGGAATTCCACCTACAGCCTTGCATGTTCTTAATTATAGGACACGTTCTTAAGAGAATTTGAGAACCGTAAGTAACGGTTTAAAGTTTTGAAGTCCATTCGGTGTTTAGGAAAGTGTTCTCGATACTTTCAAATCACTGTAGTAATCTGGTAACTTCTTCGGTTCTACTGAGCTTAGTGGGTTTGCAAGAACTGAAATGCTTGTGGGTACAAGCACGTGGAGGGTTAGGACAAACAGAGATTTGAGCAGGGTTCGCGCCTTGATGCAGATAAGTTAGGAGGGTTGGTATGACCGTAGCAACCTCACGTGCCATAATAGCAGTAACCTTACGGCCAGAGTTTCCAGATCGGGATCGTTTTTGACGAGTAGTCATTTTGAAATATCATTAAGATATTTTATGAGATTTGGGTAATATGAGCTATACAACATGGAAACGACCATCGGGAATTTGGCATAATAACAATGAGATATTCCAAGTGTAATCGTTTGATTCATAAATCAAAGCGAATACGTTGACTAACCAAAGTTTTAAGTCAACCACATCTTGTTGGATATATGCGTACCTATAAGCAGATACTCATCCCACTCTTCCAACATTGCATGTATTTATTGGTGAGGCACAGACTTTGTCGAGATTTTGAAAACCACGGATAACGATTCAAAGTTTATTTTGATAACCATTTGATTTAGGCACACAATGCCTTAGAATATGATTTAAGATTTGTGTGTGCTTTGATAGGAATCAAAGTATAAAGGAATCACGTATGGTTCCTTTCATCAAGTTTCAATAACCCATGCTTTGGTCCATCAAGATCATTATGTAGCCTAGTTTAAGCACATTCTTAATATACCGGTGATGTTTATATATAGGGTTCCCCGCAGCGTTCCCACCACATCCACGATATACTTTGAATAATACTTAAACTAGTTACATAACATTTTAATTTTCCTTAGCATCATTCCAAAGAATAACGTAATATAAATTTGATGTGAGCTACCGCAACTTATGTATAGGCGGTTTTACTAGTATATAAATAGCTACAGACAAACCTATACATCGGTTCCACACGGGAATTGATGACTGTAGAGAAAACATTTCCAAAGTGTAAATAGTTTAATGTGACGTAGCAATATCCATAAAGCGTACACGTATAGTTTACAACCAAACCGATCCATGCCTCAGTCAATCGGGATCATCACGTAGCCCAGTTTAAACACATTCTTGGTATACCAAGGATGCTTATATATAGGTTCCCCGCAGCGTTCCCACCACATCCGTGGCATACCTAGAACGATGCCCAAACCAGTTACGTGACATCCGTTTATCCTTAGCATAATCTTAAAGAATAACGTTTTGTATGTGTAGAGAGTATCATTACTCCTCTACATTTATGTATTCCACTTTCATTCTAAGCATTAATCAGTAGTTACTGAAACGCTAAGTGGAGATATTTCTCATAAGGTCAATATGATTGGAAATACCATGAAGGCTTTAAGTAGGACAGGACTTGAGTAAGTGTTGATAATGTTTGATTGCCTTCAACAAGGACTTATAATGTTTGATTGCCTTCAACAAGGACTTATAATGTTTGATTGCCTTCAACAAGGACTTATAATGTTTGATTGCCTTCAACAAGGACTTACTAGAATTATGACCCTAGCACCCTAGGGTATTGAATAGAAACGTGTGATACTCATGATCGTTACCTCATGGTAAGATTAACCAGACTTCTCATGCATGGTGAATTGCAATTACGTGTGCACCCGTAATGGTAATTTACCTTGCATGATCACCCTTAGCTTCACTTACCCCAAGCTAACATCATAGTATTATTTAGATTCATCAAGCACAAATAATGTAATGTCCTTATGTCCATGAGCCAGTATTCCAATAATAGCAAGTAATAGCAAATAAGCATGTAAGCACATTAAGTCTAATGATAACTGCATATCCGTCATACTTTCAGGATTTCAGTCATAACTATGATAGGGTCGGATTCAATATCCGAGATCGACGCTACGCGTGATCACCGAAGTTCCCTAATAATATGATGTTGTGCGCATACAAGCGTAAAGTTCTTAGTATAAAAGTATCCCATGGAGAAAGACTAAGTGTAATAATGTCTTTCCCCGGGGTGTTCAGATAACACGTGTACATGTATAAAATCAGGTATGTAGGAACATACTTGTTGATTATTAGGTATATAGGAATATACCTGTATATTAAGTTCATAGACTTAATATATTTGACCCATTTGCCTTGTAGTTTTGTGTATTGACCATAGTTTATCACTCATCCCAGAAATCCCCAGGTAAGCATACCAGGTCTCGCAATGAGATATATGCGATATGCTTGCCTTAGCCCGAGGGCCTTTTGCCAGGAAATCCAGAATACAGGTGTCTATGTGTCACACAAATCATGAAAGACATTTAGGTAAAATCAAATGCACACAATCCCTAGCATGCATTCTATATGAAGGTTCTTAGGTTATAGTCTAGGTCGAATTCTCCACCTAAATCTCTATAACCAAGGCTCTGATACCAATCTGTCACACCCCCGCTTAGAGCGGAAACACGAGGATGCGACGGACGGGATCGTCATAACACTTGGTATAGTTACAGAGACATATTATATGCAAAATACTCGTGTCATGACGTCGCCCGACACAATGGTGACTTGTGTCGTGGTTAGTCAGTTCCACGACTATCATAGTCTTATTAATTCCAAATCTAAATTACACACAGTTCACAAATGAAACAAATGATATACATGACTAATGTAAAGCTTATTGAAATCCTGAGGGTCTCGGCTAAGGCATCAACTCTAGATATCCTCTTTGATTATGTTCACCTGAAAAGATATGCTCAAAAATGTCAACACATAATGTTGGTGAGTTCCGCAGGTTTAAATTGAAAACATATTGTTGATGCTGTATAGAATTTGATATGGAATCATACTGTAAGCAAAAACCACATAACATGTGTTTAAAGACAACCAAACCTAATGACGTTATGCATATAAGTTTGTCGGAATATATTCACCCATGGCCTGATTGCTGGCAGCTGTAGTCGGTAACTCACAAGTTAAACCGATCTGTCGAGGGTGGGGGTGTCAACCCAGTAGTACTACCAATACCTATCCGTTGGTTCCCAACCCGGGAATTAATGGTTGTAAGAATCGTAGAATAACACCATGTATGTATTAAAATATGAGAATAGTATCACGTCGATTCCAAGTATGAAAATTGTATGTAAGATTTTACAGCATCGAAAACGGGTGAGCATACTTTTCCCCCAAGTTTGAAAAACATTGAAACAATTATAAAAGCATAAAAAGGGGCCACGGAACTCACCTTGGATTGATGTAATGAATAAGAACTTCAAAGAATTAGGCAAAGCACGATCAAACACGTTCAATACCTATTATTGATTGTAATTTAGTCTTTAATACGAATGAATATATTGGTAAGGTTTGAGTTGATTTGGTTTGATTTGGTTTAACACGTGTCACACACGCAATATGTTACAATGTTTTTATAGATTTCTATTTGTATTAATAAATAATTATCAATAAGTATTAAACTTATTAAACAATTATTTATATATTTCGATTCCATTAAAAGGGTTTTCATATTTGTATTTAAATTTTTAGAATTAATTATAATAATGACGTGGTTTAACTATATAATTTATAATTATCCAATAATATTTACAAATAAGGATAATCACATTTATAGTATTTTGATTAATAATAAGGTATTAATTTATACCTTTGGTTTAAATATATTTTACAAGAAATAACCCACAATTTCATAAATAATTTGTGAATTTATAAAATATATTAATTTGTATTTAAAGATAATAAAGTGTCCATTTTTATAGAAATAATTATTTATAATATTTATAAATAATATTTATATAATTTTCATGATTTTCGTGATTATTTCATAATTAAACTCGTTTTAGAATTTATTTTATAAAAATAAGTATTTTTAATATTTTTAAATAATATTTTATAGAGATCTATTATAGTTTTTAAATAAAATAAATTTACAGAAAATTATTTTGTATTATAAAATAAGGAGAATATTTAGAATTTATTTTTAATTTTTAGAAAATTTTCCATATTTTTAAAGTATTTGTAAAGTTTTAAAAAAAATAAAACAATTAAAAGGGGGTTGGCCCGGGTCGAACCCGGGACCCCAGGTACACACACACACGCGACTAACCAGTGAGCCAAGGCTCTAGACAGTGATTAAACATAATTTTAATTGAATTTAAATACTGTTTTCCAGAATTTCCCTAATCCCGAAGAACCCTAATTCGATTTGATCCAAATTGGAGATCAAATCGATGTTAATAATCAAATTAAACTTAGGGCTTTTAATCCCTATGTTAAACCGAACCTATAGATGTATTTAATTACCTTATTGATATCGAATTGATGATAAAATCAATAAAGAACAGGTCGCGATATAACCCGAAGTCGAATGATGATCAAACGATGATGAAAACCAAATTGCTTGCACAGGAAGCTTTGAATTAGGCTTATAATCAAAAGCCCTATGTTTAATTCGAGTTTTGAAGCACTGAAGTTGGTGTTCGAACGGTTGCAGGTCGCGGGTGAAATGGGGATTGAATGTGGTGTTTTATGTGTTTGTAGATCAAACTGATCGTGATGGAGGTTTTTAAATGGTCAGAAGATTGTTCCCTTTCGATTAATTTAATTGTAGTTGAGGTTTAGTGGTCGAGTTGGTGAGTGGGTCGGCCGAAGTGGAGGTGGTCGGTTTCGGTGGTAATTGCACTATCATTTCTTAAATTGAATAGTGGCCCGAGTTCGGTTTATCCACGAGAGTATGTCGGGATTGTTAATTTGGTCACAACCGTGTTGGTGAATTTTGGCTCTCGAATTTTGGCTCTCGCCGGAGAAACGACCGAAGGTGGCCGGACGGGGAAGAAGGCGACGGGGGGGGGGGGGAGTTTTAAACATTTTACACATTTGGTCCCTGTGGTTTTCAGAGTTTACATTTTGTAATAATGTTTCTTTTGAAGTTTCAGAAATAACAGAACAACCCCTGGACTTTATAAATCTAATTTTTATACATTTTTTTTATAAATCATTGCTATTATTATTATTATTATTATTATAATTATTACTATTATTATTATTAATATTATGATTATTATTATAAATTTTGTAATTATTGGAATAGTACGTATTAAACGTAATTGTTTTATAAAAAAAATTACGGGATGTTACATATGCCCCTTACGAAATGTTGTATGGTAGGAAGTGCAGAACGCCCGTGTGTTGGGGTGACATCGGGCAAAAGGAACTGGGGAGCCTTGAAGTGATTGAGATCACAACTGAGAAGTTAGATAAGATTAAGGCATTCATGAAAGCTGCAAAAGATCGCCAGAAGTCTTATGCTGATAAGAGGCGTAGACCAATAGAGTTTGAGGTTGGTGACAAGGTTATGCTCAAGGTATCGCCATGGAAAGGGATCATTAGGTTTCGAAAAAGGGGAAAGTTAAGCCCAAGATTCATAGGGCCTTTCCGCATCATCGCAAGGGTAGGGGAAGTGGCCTACAGACTAGAATTACCTGATGAGCTGAGTGGAATTCACCCTACGTTCCACGTATCTCATCTTAGGAAATGTCTAGCAGAAGATGACGCATTTGTACCATTAGAGGACATTGAAGTCGACGAGCGACTGAATTACGTAGAGCAGCCGGTGGCCATCCTGGATCGGAAAGAGAAGCGCTTACGTAATAAAGTAGTTCCGCTTGTACGAGTACAGTGGAGGCACAGAAAGGGATCAGAATCTACGTGGGAGGCCGAGGAAGAGATGAGGAGATTTTATCCTCAATTGTTTGAGAACTGACAGGTTTCGAGGACGAAACCTAAATAAGTGGGGGAGACTTGTAACACCCCAAAAAGTCAAAACGAGTCATTAAGGATAGGTGGGCTTAACTAATGGGTATTTAATAGAAAAAGAAAGGATTATGGGCTAATTTGGGTTTATGGACAAGAACTTGAGTAATTGAGGCCCATGATCAGCCTTAACCTACCCAAATGCAGCCACCATCTTCTCATTTCAACCCTAACAACAAGAAATTCGTAGAGAGAGAAAGTAGAGAGAGAAAGTGCAAGAAACTTAAGATTTGGAGCTTCTAAGATCAAGGGATTGAAGATCTGGGTGTTTGTGCATCAAATCTTAAAGAAAGGAGCAACAAACAAGGTAAGAATCGACCTATAATGCCTTCTGTAGATCAAACCCGGATTCTAGGGTTTTGGGTTTTGAAAAGTTGCAAAGAATCGTATAAAGGTCACATTTTACGTATGAAAACATGTATAAAGCTTAGATTTAGCCTCATGGATGATAAACTAAGAGGTTGGACGTAAAAAGTTGTGATTTTGGGTTAAAAACGAACTGGTTCGTGATTTTTATGCGATCTGCGAAACTGTATATGCATCCAGCGAATTTGCATAATCATCCAGCGAAACTAAGAGCATTTCCAGCGAAATTACAGTTTCGCTTGGGCGAAACTACAGTTTCGTTAGGGCGAAACTGTGGACCCATAGACATCGCGAAACTAGGAAATTCCAACGAAAGTTGGGCGCTCTAGGCAGCGAATCTGTCCAGCGAAACTGGCAGAAGTGCTGCCCAGCGAAACTGCCAGCGAAACTGCCAGCGAAACTGTGGGCGAAATTATGAAGAAAATGACGTTTTTGTGCATTAACTATCGTGCAGCTAGAGTGTTTGGACTATAGCTTAAGTAACTTAGGATTGAAGCTATTTGCTAAGTTCAGGTGAGTTCTATATCCCCTTCTTTAAACGTTTTTCCTTGTTTTGGGGCTATTATGCATAGTAAACATAAGGTTTTCAAGATAAGGATTTCAAGGTGTTTTAACAAGGAAATACATTTTTCTAAAGTAAAATGTGACACTTAAATAGCTCAAGATAATTTTCAGGCGCGCTGACCTGGCAGCCCGGCCCCCAGCCAGGGGCGTTGCCCCTTGGACCCCACTAGGGGCTGCTGCCCCTAGGACCCCGCTGTCAGGGGCTGCCGCCCCCGAACCCCCGCTGTCCGCGGAGGGTCGGTTACGTGTTATGATGATTAGTATTTGGTATGTTGTGTGCTTAATAAGCTAAGTATTATATATATATTAAGTGAAAGATAATACTAACGAGAAGTGGAACTTAACGAATGTTACCCCCGGGCCCATTTGATGATGAAAAGTCTTGCAAGCACTATGATAGACTTCACTTATGTGGGTCTGATGTATGATGATGGATCCGTATTCATGAGCGGGCTATGTGCCTAGCAGTGTGGATCAACTGTCGGGGGAAGCTACTATGAAGATGTGTACCGACGGGGATCGATCAACCGTCGGGGGTAGTGACCATGGATAACGTGTACCGACGGGGATTGACATTCGTTGTCAATCAACATGGAGATCTTGCTTTGTGCAATCTCGCCTATGATGAAGTGAAATGAAATGAAAGAATGAAAGATAATGAACGTGCCTAATGCGATGCAAGTGATGTTTGTAGTATGATGTATGCGTGTTCATTATATGAAGGATAAAAGATTATATTTTCTTATTTATATAAAACTAGAACTCACTCAGCGTAGCTGACTTTTTTATGCATAATAGTGGGCAGGTAAGCGCTGAGGCTGAGGGTGGCACCACGGAGCTACTTGGGGAAATATGGATGGCATTCCTATTAATGAAGTCTTTATTGTAATTAATGAACAAGGAATATGTTTTGTTTACCTTAAAGGACAAATGTATGAGTATGATGGGGTTTCTAAGTCTTTAACGAATGTTTAATTATTTTCCGCTGCAATGTTTGTTATTAAACTGAATTTATGCTATGAATTGCCAACTGTGAGGTTTCCCGGGAACGGGGCCTTACAAAAATCATTTTATAAAGTTTTGGACTTCTAAATGATTTATTATAGAAAATATTATAATACAAGATTTTAGTAATAAGAATAAAGTATATTATATTGTTTTATAAGTTTCAAGGGTTTAAAAGTTCAGAGAAAATAAACTAAATATAATATACATGATTAAATGATTAGATGGATAATTAATCATTTATGTAAATAAACATTGTAATAGGTAGGTTTGAAGTGTTCTAATATAGAAAAAAACTAGGCATAATAGAATGTAAATAAATTTTCAAAATCCTTGGAAATAAGCATGATTTATCTATGATTAAAATAACCTAATGACCAATAATAACTTAACATTTTAAACAATTATTTAAATTCTACTTTTGTAAAAATAAACTAAGCATAATATTTGTTAATAATATTTTATAAAAAAATATTAAAGTATTTAAAGTGATAAATTTAAGTAAATTAATTAGATAACTCTAAAAATAAACAAAGTTTACAAAACTATTTTTTATGATTTTTAGAAATTTTATATAATTTTTTAAAGGCTGTAAAGCCTTAAAAATGAATGAGGTTGCCCGGGTTCGAACCGGGACCTCCAGTGGGCATGCTTATGTTTTACCAGTAGACTAAGGGCCGCGGCCGTGTTATATCACGGCTCTTAAGTTTTATAAACGGAGTTTCAAAGCAATCCCCACCATGAATGAGCCCTAGTTTCGATTCTGCTCAAATTGAACATCTAAATGATGTTGTTAACGAAAGAAATCATAGGGCTTTAATTCCTCATGTTAAACCGAGTACAATGATGTATTAAACTTACCTGATTACGATCTAATTGAAGTGTTATGCTCTGCTTAGTCTCAGTTCACTTCGCAAGAACAAAGGTTATAAATTCGATGTTTGTGTGATGTTTTTGGTGAAATTGGAAGTTCAGAGAGTTTAGGAAAGTCTATTAGAAGCCTTACCCTCTGTTATATACCCCAATTACAATCTATTCGAGTCTAATAAGATTAATTTCAATCGAGGGTTATGGATGGTTGTTAATTGAATTAAAGGCTGTTATGATGCAACTACTCATACTAGTAACTTCAATATGAAGGGAGGAACGTTCAAAATGATTTAATTGCATTGATAGTATGGTTTAAATCAAGAAACGGATTTGGTTTATGGTGAGGTTCGGTTCGTGGGTTATGATCATCAATACCGCATTAATGTTCGAATTAAAACCCATTTTCAGGTTCGAAAAGGAGCCTTTTTGGCCTTGCCGGAAAGCGGCCGAGGAATTGGCCGGAAAAGCGGGGAAGAAAAGGGGGGGTTTGGTTTTGTAAAAGTTACACTCTGGTCCCTGTACTTTAGGACTAATTCCTTTTAAACCAAAGCCCCTGGAGTTTAAATGTTATTAGTTTATGCCTAAAATCTTTAATTTACAAGTTTTTCTAAAATAACAAGACTCATGTTATTATTATAAAATTACAAGATTAACACCTAATATGCTTATTATTATTATTAGTATTTTTTATTATTATTATTTTCATTATTATATTTATACTTGCTATTTATTATTGTTATTGTTATTGTCATTATTATTATTATTATTTACCTAATTATTTAATAATATCTAAATTATAAGGATACTAAAAGGAATCAAGTTACAAGAAAATTACAAACGAGACCCCAAAACATACATACAAAAAGATAACGAAGTTAACAAAACGTTAAACAAAAATACGAGAAGTCACAATAATGTTGTTTTCTTTTTGCATCAACAATTGACATCAATGTAGTGTAATATAATGTAATAAAATGTAATGTAATGTGATATGATATATTCTACCGCAAGATTTGGTGTTAATTAGAGTAATAATGTTGTTTTCTTTTTGCATCAGTAGTTTATATCAATGGATGATGACGGATTGAACGTGTGAAGTTAGAGGTATAATGAGCCTTCGTTTAAGGAGCATATTGGTTTGCAATTAATGGCTCCTTTTGATTATCACAAAGACATAAAACCATTCGTATCGTCTAAGAGCCTGAATCAGTTGTCTAACTTTGTTCTTACTACTCCTAAAAGTCTTTGATACTTTACATTACATTATGCAATAATTTGTTATTAAGTTACTATGATGCAACATTTTGCTCCTTACAATGGTGCAACATTTTGTTATTAAGTTATTATAGTACAATACATTGTATTAACAATGCATTTCACTTTTTGTTAATGTAAATATAGAATTGTATTAGTTAGATTGGATTGATACATTACGGTAACGTAACGTAACGTAACGTAAGGTAACGTAATGTAACGTAATGTAGCGTAATGTAGCGTAATGTAGCGTAATGTAGCGTAATGTAGCGTAATGTAGCGTAATGTAGCGTAATGTAGCGTAATGTAGCGTAATGTAGCGTAATGTAGCGTAATGTAGCGTAATGTAGCGTAATGTAGCGTAATGTAGCGTAATGTAGCGTAATGTAGCGTAATGTAGCGTAATGTAGCGTAATGTAGCGTAATGTAGCGTAATGTAGCGTAATGTAGCGTAATGTAGCGTAATGTAGCGTAATGTAGCGTAATGTAGCGTAATGTAGCGTAATGTTGCGTAATGTAGCGTAATGTAGCGTAATGTAGCGTAATGTAGCGTAATGTAGCGTAATGTAGCGTAATGTAGCGTAATGTAGCGTAATGTAGCGTAATGTAGCGTAATGTAGCGTAATGTAGCGTAATGTAGCGTAATGTAGCGTAATGTAGCGTAATGTAGCGTAATGTAGCGTAATGTAGCGTAATGTAGCGTAATGTAGCGTAATGTAGCGTAATGTAGCGTAATGTAGCGTAATGTAGCGTAATGTAGCGTAATGTAGCGTAATGTAGCGTAATGTAGCGTAATGTTGCGTAATGTTGCGTAATGTTGCGTAATGTAGCGTAATGTAGCGTAATGTAGCGTAATGTAGCGTAATGTAGCGTAATGTAGCGTAATGTAGCGTAATGTAGCGTAATGTAGCGTAATGTAGCGTAATGTAGCGTAATGTAGCGTAATGTAGCGTAATGTAGCGTAATGTAACGTAATGTAATCAAATGTAATCTGATATGATATAATGTAAAATAATAGTAAGTTTACTAAATTTATAAACATTGTCTCATTATATTTAAATATAGATACATTTATAAGTACAGTGTGAGTAAACTAGACATTCTTAAAGTTTTTGCTATATAATGTGGTATGTTTTCAGAGGATTACGTGTAAATACTAATACTAAAACACTACCATGTAAATTCTAATACTAAAACACTAACGTATAAATACTAATACTAAAACAATCAAAGTGATTTAGGGGGTTTTATAAACGAAATACAAAAGAATTCTTAGAAACACAAAAAATTCGAGCAACCAAAATCCCCAGAATAGTTTATGTATCGTATGATTTACACACATTATCGTAAACAAAGACCTATATTCAAGCAAAGAGAGACCTTCTACACATTTGCAAACATGAATGAATTTAGGAAGACATACCTGTTTTTTGATTTTCTTGTGTTCAAACTCCAAATAGAGACATAAAATAAAGCAAATGATCATGTTTATAAAGGTGCGTATAGAGTATTTCTAAAAGAACTTTATAAGATTCGTATGAATAATTGCTAATGGTAGGAGAATGAGAAAGAGAAAATTGTTGGGAATAGATTTTGAATTTTTAATCAAATTGATATTGAATTTCACATACAGAGAAGATATATTGATTTGACATTTGCTTTGGGTAAACCACTAAATCAAATCTACATAAAAAAGTATTGTTTTGTCAGAAATATTTAATAAGGTAATAAATTTACCAAGTTACCCTCAAGCCTTAGTAATGAATCTGCAAAAGTAATAAAATATTGCTAGAATTTCTTGTCCATTAGATTAATATGTTTGGATTAAATCAATAGCCCAAACTAAGTTAAAGGGTTCTCACAAATAGTATGGGTTCTTATTAGAACTTTACCATATATATATATATATATATATATATATATATATATATATATATATATATATATATATATATATATATATATATATATATATATATATATATATATATATATATATATATATATATATATATATATATATATATATATATATATATATATATATATATATATATATATATATATATATATATATATATATGGGTTCTTATTAGAACTTTACCATATATATATATATATATATATATATATATATATATATATATATATATATATATATGATTGTTTAATTGTTCCTTGATGGGTGGATTGCATTAAAAACGAATATTACCCGTGTGGAATTAGAGACGGTCACTTTTTGACAGATGAGCGATGTATCCAACTAAAGCCCACAAAAACTCGCAAGTAAAAAAATAAAAATACCTATATGTAATCGCTTAACTACTAATGGATCAATGAAGGATAGCATCAACTAGGAAAAATATTGACGGATTACAGAGAGGACCACTAATGTGAGTAAACCCGAATTTGGTCACGTATGTCATAACTATTTCTTGACGTTATGTCCCTTGAAAGTTTGTCGATTTTATGATGTAACATGGCTTCTTATAGGCTAAAACAACATATAAACATACGTCAACGCCAATTAAGGCCTAATTAGTGGGCTTATCATATGACATCTTACATGCATCATTATCGTTTTGAATGATTTGTTATTAACCTAATATGGTTTATTATATGCTAAAATGAAAAATTAATATATGAAAGACCCGTTAAAGGCCGGTTGACATGTTAATCATCTAATATATGTCAATCAACACATATATAACTTGTTTGACCTAATATGACTTGTTATTGGTTAAATAACAAGTTAACACATGACAAGACCCATAAAGACCAAGTTAGTGGTTTGCTTGTTAATATGTGTCATTAACACCCAAATGACATATTAAAACCTGATTGACTTGTTATACGGTAAGACAACACATTAAGATATGATATTAATACCTAAATAACTTGTTCTAGGCTAAAAGAACATATTAATACATGACAAAGCTCATAAGCACCTAATCAGTGGACTTTCAATATAACATATAACATTAACACCTAGATAACTTATTATGACCTAATATGACTTGTTACTTGCTAAGACAACATATTATTACATGATAAGAACCATCATCGTTCAATTGATGGACATATAACAATAATATCAACCCTAAATAACTGGTCATAACCTAATGTGACTTATTATAAGCTAACAAAACATTTTAAGGCCCAATTAGTGAACTAATTATCTAACATATCCTATTAAAAATAAAATACTTATTATGCCTAATGTGACTTATTATAGGCTAAAACAATACATCACAAATCTCATTAAGGACCACTAATATCATCTACTTAAATGGATTCTTATAACCTAATGTGACTTGTTATAGGTTAAAACAACAATAACTAAACAATTGGACATTAATGGGCCTTGCCACCACCATGAAAAAACAAGCAGCATACTCAATGGCATTTGAATAGATTAGCCAAAAAAGGATAGAACGTAGTACATTTGTTTTCCCTTCCAACTTGGTGAAGAGAATCATAGACAAAAGAAAGGTGGCCAATGTAATCAAGGGCCCGTCACCTCCGCGACTTTGACCTGAAAACATTACCTTGTAATTCAAATATTTACAATCACAAAACAACAATTAATCATATATCCACTTAGGACTGCGAGGGCACGCGTCTTTTTGCATAGCTCCCACACTTGCACAACCTCCGACGTCGTCATTTCAGTTGAAAGGAATTATACAAAACATGTTCTTTAATATGATGACGACTAGAAACATTAGCATTGCCCTCAAACTCACACCTGCGCATGCTGCAGCTGCTGCTGCTGCTGCCAAATATAAAACATATCCAGGTGTTCAATTACAGAAAAGCAAGTAAATGACGAGACAACATAACTATTAATACAATATGTACTTAACTAGTTACCAGTATAAGCAATATCGGTGTCCGTGTGTGTGTGTTGCACTAAATGGTTAAAAAGAAGTATGTCGCATATATTGGTAAAAAGTTAATAATATATTGCAGTTTCTACAGTTTGCCCTTAGTAACTTACATGAAGGTTGCAAAAATGAACCTGGCGGCGTTTTGTCAGGTGGGTCTGCATCAGAATCACTTTTTGATGGTGGATGAGTGCGTGCAAATACTACACTTGGCAATGGGCTTGATGCAGGGATGGTTTCAGGTACAGGTGGTGGTGGTGGTGGTGGTATAGGTGGCGGAGATGGAGGAGGTGGCGGCGGCCTCAATGATGGTGGTGGCGGTGATAATGGAGGTGGGGGCGGCGGTAGTCGTGGCGGCGGTGGTGGCGGCTGAAGATTTCTTTGTAGTGGTGGGGGAGGGGTATGTGGTGGAAGAACGGCTGTGAAACAGGAGGATATTGAGGAGGATGCTTGTTAGCATTCCTCTTCTTCCTGCTGTAGCCAGAGTGACAGTCTGGCGGCTTTGCATTGTGAATCTTATGAGGTGCAGGGGTGGGGACAGGTGAAGATGCAAGGGAATGTTTTAATGGTGATGGTGGTTTTGCGGGTGGCAGTTGCTTATCATGACGGTGGTGATGATGGTTGTGGTGGGGTTGTTGAGGAGGATGAGGCAGTGGAGCTGGAGAAGGTGCCGGGGTGCCGCCACCACCACTAGAACCATTAAAATAAGATGAAAGACTGATTTGTTTGACCCGCCCAAACTGAGTGTTATTTAGGCCAAGATTTTTTGTGGGCGAACCCTTAATGGTTTGAGCCAACTGTTTCGACCTTGCCATTGATGGAGTCCCAACAACCAAAACAACTGATGACTGCACCCTCGTTGGTGGAGCCACTGTTGAACCTTTTGCATTCGTCAAGCTAACATGTAGGTTCTGCAAAGGGAGATGACAACTATTAAAGACTAGACTCTTTGCATTCGTATTCCTTTTCAATTTATGTTTACTTTTAGTCGTTGGCTTGATTTTACTCCCATTGGCCAAAACAATTACTGTACTTTGCATTTCTAGACCTCACATGAAAATTACATTTCCATTTTTGAGATATTACAAGGTTACAGTTACCTATTCAAAAGCCAACTCTAAATTATTCACATACTATGAACCTATGTTAGCAAGAACACAGAGGTGGATATGTTTTTGTTTGTGCGTGTATAGAAGAGGGATCTATGCAGAACATTAAATATTGTGAGAGCACGTAGAACAAAATAAATCATTCATTATTTTAGCGATATAAACCTTTAGAACAAAAAAAATAGATAGAAATTCAATGTTTATTTGCCTCTCCTAAAATTCAAAAGAAAATATTAATGCACTTATTTTATATATATAACATACACATGTGTAAGTCATATGCAGGCTACACATGTGTAGACAAACCCTTAAAAACTTTTAAAACATATTACATATGTAAATTTTAGTTTGATGGATTTTAATGTACATGAGCATATGCATTTGTATGTGAAAAGTGTAAAATTCAAAAATAATAACCACTGATCAAAAAATTAATCGATTTAGGTATGTTCCTATTGTTTTCATAATAACTTAGTGTTTTGTAATGAACCCCACCCTATATATGTTTGTGCATTTGTTACGTACATACATAAGTAAATCACTATACATATTCATGCATGTATGTGTTGATCTTCATGAAGAACAACAACAACAACAACAACCATACCCAGTAAATCCCACCTATAGTAACAACTATTGGTAGGGTCTGGGGAGGGTGGGATGTAGGCAAACCGTACCTATCTCGAGATAGGTATGCTGCTTCCAACGAGACCCCCGACTCTTAAAACCATAATCATAATCAAACCATGTGCATCCCCTCCATATCAAGCAAATTATTTTATTACCTCTTTTGGACTGAGATGCAGACCTGACTTGAGCTGGCTAGTCAATTCACCAAAGTGGTCTAGTATTTGTTGAATAGAGAAGTTCAATGTAAAGTTGAACCGTATTTGAACCTTTTGCAGTGGATATGCACTCTGGTCAGGAGTGACAGTTATTCCTCCCACAAACTTCAGCACCTCAAAAGAAGATGATTCCGCAAACAAAGACTCAGTCAAACGTAGAGACGGTTGGTGTAGAACAAGATATACAAAAGAATCTCTCACTAAACTTTTAGCATATGATGAGATCTCAGAATTGTATTCATCAGGATCTACACCAAATATAATCTTGGTTGTATTTGATCTCTCGATGCTTTCTGCTTGTATGATTACAACCTGAAAAACAAACAAGTATGATATAATAAACGAGGTGCGAGAGAAAGATTGTGAATGTGTGTGTGTGTGTCAGAGAGAGAGAGAGAGCATGCCTTTGTAGTGGGAAATCTTAATTCATCAAATATATCACCCTTAAGTTGTGGAAGATTATCTTGCAGTAAAGATAATGGCTTCTGAACCATAAAAGTTGCTACTATACCATGACCTGGAAAGTGGAAAAGTCAAAATCTTTTGATCGAATTTTGGTTGAATTTTGCACCACATAATAGAGACATAGCGTATCATCTAAACTTTATTTTAAGATGATGAAAGGATGAAATGAAATAAAGCACTAGCAGAACAATGGGATTATCAAGAAAAACATTCAACTTTGTCATAAGTGTTTATTGTTTAGGCAATAAGACATGAAATGTTTGCATTTCATAATTCAACTTTCTCGTGAGTGATTGCCGTCTTATGTTAAACCTTAAAGGTTAGCAAGATTAAGAAACAAAAACTAACATGATGTGATTACATACGTGAATATATAAATTTTTAAAGCCAATGTACCACATAGCATGAGATTAAACCCTGCCCTTTTCCATATAGAAATGACTAAGTGGGTTATTATTTAATTTTTTAAGCATTTCAAACCGAAATGAATGGTATCAGCCCACTTTGCAATAAACAAGTAGAATATTGACTCTTATAAGGGAATTTTATTGAAATAACTCTACACTAGCACTTAACTGTTGTGCGACCATTCTGTTGAATTCAACCGATTTCTCTTTTTCAGCCCTGGTGTTGGAAAAGAAGTTCAAAATTGCTAAAACTTGATATAAAATGTATGGAGGGTCACATGCCAACAGCAAAGGTTGAGAAAAGTACACATGGCCTCTGAAAAGTTGAGGGCTGTTTTGCAATTTTAGATGTCTGAGGGTTATCTTAAAGTTTCTGACAGTTTGTACCGGACATGCGGTGCAATTTCTTGAAAAATGTATAGATTTCCTAATAAAAAGGAACAAATAGTACATAAAAGAGGGAGAGTTAGGGGAGGATGAAGTTGAGAATTACAGTGGCAGACGAGGAAAGGACTAGACATCACATACATTTGATATCTATTTTCTAAAGAATATGGCACAAATGTCGGCAAATTTTGATTATGTATTTTGTTAAACGTATTATTCATTTATTTGTGAACAGTATATTTGTGAAATATAAATTATTACAAGGGAGAAGCATAATGAGGAATATAAGGGCATAAATACACACACTCATAGATGTAATAATATGGAAAGAGATGAAGATTTTGCTTATTTAATTAAGTGTGGTTGAAATTGACTTAAAATTAGAACACATTTAAGGGGCTGACAATCTAGGAGAGAATTAGCTAGTTGGCAAAACATAAGTGTTCGTCTTTCTAGACAGAACACTAGTTTTAAAAAGGAAAAAGAGAGAATAAAAGAGAGGAAAAGATGACCGAAAGGGAATTTCGATAAGGGTTGACTAGAGAAAGACAGGATTGTGAAAAGAAATGATATAACAAACATGGTCTAATTAAGTTCAGTGGTCTAATTAAGTTCAGTGGTCTAATTAAGTTCAGTGGTCTAATTAAGTTCAGTGGAATGGGCCTCCTACCAGTTAACATGACCACTTAATAACATTCATTTTTTACCCAAATGAAACCTGTGACCCCAAGCAACAAATTTATCAACTGAATGGTCATTTTGTGACAGACTGTAATCCTATTTTAAGCCAATGTTCTCATTCCACGAGTACCTCAGAACTCAGAAGAAATCCAATATTAAGTTACAGGAGTGGTGAAAAGAAAACTGAACTCAAGTCGCACTCCTAAATCCAAATAATGCCACATCAGCAGGAAATTCATTCAGCATGTGCCTGGCTAACTTACTAGACTAAGGTACTTAATCTTATATATTTCTTTACACACTTGACATTTGGGCAAAGAGTTTTGGTGTTCAAGAGATTGTGAAAGGAAACTTGATGTGCCTAACAAAAGCCACAATCATATAGCTCTGTAAACACTAAACAATAACTAACAACAACATGCAAACACATAAATTTGGAATGAGACTTTGCCAGAAAAGGAAAAGGTTCTAGAATGTATGTAAATGTTAATGTCTTCACTCTTCACCAGTTCCGAATTTTGAATCTCCTCATCAGATTATCCAGTGATACCTTCGGGTACATCTAATATCCCCAAAAATAAACAAATATATTCAACAAAACATTTCATCCAAGAAAACAGTGAATGCAGAAGACTTCCAATTAAACCTTTCATTATTACTTCTAAACACATGATTAAGAATATCAATAGACCACATAACATTACAGTAGGCACACATATTACCATCTAAAACATATAATTACCAACCACTCAACTACCTTCAGTTTCCAGTCAACAACTCCACAGTAAGCCATAAATCCCGTAAGTCAGAATTCAATCATTCAAACATGCATATGACATAATACCACACAAAAATCAAACTCCATCTGATTATCCATAGATCAAAGAAATTGAAGAAAATGCAACACACCACTGTAATCTAAACCTACAAACAAACAAATCCCACATAACTCACCCAATTCTTACATCAAATCCACCAACTATACTGCACCAAATCAACCCTAAACCACCCAATTCAACAATCAACCCCCAAATATCAAATCTTGATCAAAATCAAGATCACAATCAAAAGGGAAACAACAAATTACTAACCTTTATAACGAGAATCAAGATCCAGATCCCCCTGATCTCCACCGCGAAAGAATGGGGGCAACCAGAAGACAGCAGACAGCAACACCGACAACCCAAGAACCAAAACAAATACACATCGAAATCGAAACAAACGAGCAACCCCACAACAGCAGGAGCAAGAATCCACCGAACCAACAGCTGATTGTGAATGAGTGAGTGTATTGGGTGAAGGGTCTTCTTCCCCCTTACCCATATCCGATAATGTGGGTGATTTGCGATTGAATCTCAATCTTGTTGTTCGCCATTGTTGGTGTGAGTTGTTGAAGCGTCCATGGGTGCAGAGATGAGAGAGAAGTGCAAAGAGGGGATTTTGATTATAGGGTTTGGGGTGTGGAAGAGTAGAGTTTTGTTAACTTTGTGTTTACTGTTGTTAAGTGGTGGTGTTGTTTGTGTTAAAGAAAGTGATGGGGTTGAGTGTGAGTGTGATGTGTGTGAGTGAGTGATTTACTTCAAGATTCTTGTGTTTTAACGGTTTTTTTTTTAATTTTGGTTAGAGATGTAATAATAATACGAAAGGATGAGGAAAATAAGGGTGTGGTGTGTAGATCGAAATAGACATAAATATTTTAGATTTTATGTCATTTCTAAATATGATTGTATTTTATTTCTGAAAATTTAGTGGGTTTTTTTTCCAAATTTGATATAATTTGTATTTAATAATTTGAAATTTTCTCTTCACAATATTTAACTAGTTAATTATCTCTATTCATTTTTTATCTGTTAGAATATTCTCATAACATTTTTTTTCTAGCAAGATGTGCATGTGCATATACGGTCGACATTCACGTATGTATGTTATTGCTTTATCGTATTCAAAGATTTTTTATGTACCTAGAATTTATTTAGGTATGATGGTTGTTAGTGCATTTATGTTTATTAAAAATGATTATTTTAATGATAATAAGAATTCAAACATATAAGTAAAAAATGTTAAAATGTTATTCTAATATGTTTATATGTTCATGTAATGTGGCCCCTGTTAGGGGATATTACAGGATCATGGTAATCAGCAAATGTTTCTTAATCCATGTGACAATCAAGTTGTGAATCAAGTATCAACACAACAAGATCGACAATAGTAGGACTATAGTGTCCACCGTCATTTTGACCAACATCAAAAAAACAATGCTTAAATGGTAGGAATCACAATCGAACCATGATGCGATTGTAACGGTCTTTTTATTGAATTTATTTTTAAAACAAATACACGCAAGATGGCTTCAACAATAACAAAGCTATGGATGCAAGATGATGAGGTAAAGTCATGAAATTAAAAGTTACTTTTGCATCGATTTTTATAAAAACAAATAAACCAAATTTTCTTTTTATCTGATTTCAAAATGTGGAATAATCTTCCTTTAGGTGAAACTTTCTAAATCAAGTTCTAATCAAACAAATAGGGTTAGGATTATTAAAGGAGTGTTCACCTGAAATAGAGACTCTTTCCTTCTTGAAACAAAATATGTTTACTCATTTTAGCAATATTTGCCCTCACATAATATCCAATCAAAACAAATTAATTTTAGAAAAGAAAATCGTATTTTTGGCTTATTAAAGCCGCTATATTTCAAGCAATTAAGAGAACTATCAAAATTCAAGAGAAGACAAACATCATTAAATATTATGAGCACTTATGTATTGTCTGATTTGTATGTATATTTATAACAAGGCAACGTGATTATCATCGTGAAGAATAGTAAGACAATAAGAGGAGGTTATTATCTTTCTAGTAATGTTGTATTGGTAATCCCTTTCAAAATTAGCGGGTGTTCGGGATTGCTTATTGAAAACTTCTTTAAACTTTTGAAAATAAGATAAGTAGAAAGGATGTGAAAGTGTGTTTGGATGGAAATGAACATGTGAGGAGAAAAATAAGTTTTTAAGAAGTTAAAAATTTTAACTTTTCAAAACTTTTTTTGAGAAGTTAAAAATTTTAACTTCTTAAAACTCTTGTTTAAGAAATCAAAAGGAGGTATAAATAAGCAATCTCAACATGACCTTAATATGCGGGAGAAATAGATGTTATATTTACCTTGAAAGATAGATGTAAAAGGTGATGAGTGTCCTTGTAAGTGTGATGTTTTGTAGTGGTGATTTTTGCCGCTTATAGAGAAGATTCAGTGCAAGTTGTTGAATATCAAGGAGTGAACGTATACTGAATTTACTAAAATCAATTGGAACCACTATATATGATCTCTTTTTTTATATTTTATAAAATAATATAATTATTAAAATAATTTGAAACCACTTGCAAATCATTAACTTTTTAGATTTATTAAATATTGTGATCATTAAATCGAAGTTTCATTAAACATAAGCACAAACATAATTATTAAACCAATATATCATTAAACATATGCAACGGAAATTTTAAACATTGCTTATGACAATGTTCATTACATGTCCATTTAAAATTATAACTAAACACATAAAATACTGCTAGGATGTTAGTTTATTTATGTCGAGTGGCCTTGAAATCCATGTCAAGCTAAATCTATTCATTAGCTCATACATATCAATTCGATATGCATACTTGATATGCATACTGAAAGTCAACATGTGAGTTTTACTTTTACTTTGACAAACTAGCTTTAATAAATTTAAACTATAACTGTGAATGTTACTTTATCTTAAATCATCTTCCTTTATGGTATTTTAATTATGCATTAGCTTTAATTGTGAGTGTTACATGTGAAATTATATGTTGTTACACTTGCACTTCATCATACTATATTATATAGTAACTTGATCATTTTGTACATTGTCTTATCTATATATATTATAATTTACGATTTTATCATTCAATAACATTCTGTCTTTATTACATAATTGTAACTTTTTAGTTATGAAGGTGATACTATATTTACAAACGTTTTACCTCAGGTCCGAAGGTCATGCTTTAGATACAAAGGTAATAAGCGTAGTTACGAAGACTTGTTTGTAATTTGGCCAGGCATGGGGGTTATCTTCTATTTCAATACATGGACTAAGCCACTTATGGGGATTTAGTCACTTGTAGAGGTATGATCACCTGTGAAGTCCTTAACTTGAATACTCACAAGTTTGGCCTTTTGTGGAGGTGGACTCCACTTATGGAGGTTATAAGGTAGTTGCGGCCTGCGGGGACGATTTAGTTGCGAAGGCCAAGACCCGTTTATCGAGGTTATAGGTAAAACGAGGGAGCTTTGTCGCTTTAGCATTCTTTGTAAGGAAACCCACTTGTAAGGGCTATAAAGAGCTGCGAAACACCTATCCATCGCTTACGAAGGTTATAACAACAAATTTGGGGTTTTTGCCACTTACGAAGGTTGAGGGTGGAGACTTGCTTATTTTTTTCTTTGCTTGAACATCTTTATCATTATACTATTAGCCTCGTAACGTATCAAAATATATAGTTATTTTCTAGGGCTTTTAACGAACATATTATACCATGTAATAAATATACACGTAATCAGTATAAAGTTGTAAAATATCATTTGTATTCGTAAAAATAACCCTATGACAATTCCAAATCTTGGTGTTTCTAATGCAAAACAACGAAATTTTAGGTATTGCTTATATGGGAATTGCTTATGGGATTCATGCACATTAGAATCCATTATCGTGGTTGGTGGAGGTGAGTCAGAATAAGGTAAAAAGGTATATTTAGTTTATGTAACTTTACCAAGAAAGTTGAATTAATAGTCATAGAGGACAAATGTGTGTTGTTGCTACAATGAAAATGACTTGCCTAAAATATATCGTATGACACTTGCTAAGAAAGATAACACCATTAGTCTGACCGCATGATGGAGTCTCTGATGATGGCCTTCGCTGTGAGAATCAGTAAGGTTTCATTTGAATAAAAGCAGGATTGTTCTTAGCGAAGTGAGAGTTGAAATGATATTATTTGTCTATAATGGAAACTCTATGCATTAGGGATTCTCTTGTTATCAATGATCCCTCCTCTTTTGGGAGCCTGATCTTTATGGATCTCATCATTTGACCTTGGTTTCCAAAATAGATTATATTTTTATATAATAAGTTGACGATTGCTTTATAGTGCCATTCAGCTTTTGCAATTAGGCATGGCTTGGTCTGTATAGGGTTGGTGTTGACCTTTTCTTGTTATGATAAAATAGTAGTTTGTATTTTATACAGACATGTCTAGGAACTGACGTCTTCTTTTTTACAAATGCCTTGGTCATGCCAAGGTATCCTTGCCATGAGATCTTTTTATTGTTCTCATATACGCTCATTGATGGCATTAGAGAGTTGTGTGTGAGAACAGTCCCATCCTTATCGGGTGAAGTTGTAATATTTGCCAGGTGGCAATATCAACTTTATGGCCAAGGGCCTGGGTGTTATCCCCTCAACGCCTTGCTGCGTAATTACCCTTCCCACATAGTCTTGACAAGGCTTATACTAACAATGTCCTTGCCAACTTTAGGGCAAGTCTTATGGTATACTTTTCCCTATGTCGTTATGTGCAGTAAGATTTAAAGCCTTCAATGAAACAAGTTGGAAAGTAAAATATATGGGACACAATGTTAGGTGATTAGATAAACTGGGTCACGAAAAACCAAAGGCTTTACACCTTGGAAGCAACAACGATCTGGCTATGACTGAGTTCATGAAAAAGCTTTAAGCTTTGCAATAATTGCAACTCAAAACATAATTTGGCAAAAAACAGTGGTGGTTCACAACGATGCTGATTATGGCTTTGGTGGTGATTTGGTCACGCCATAAAAACCGAGAAGAGGAAGGTGTGGCTATGGTGGTCAATAACCAAGAGTGATGAGGATTAGGATATCCTATTATCCTTATTTTATTTAAAACATAATTTACGTTCTAAACCCCTATATTTACTTTTGGATCTCTGGTTTATTAATACTTAATAACCCTAGGTAATTAATCACCAATACCCTTATGGTTTATTAATTAACTACTAATCTAATAAACCTTTAAACATTTGACTAATTAACTATTAAATAATAAATGTTTAACATCATTTTATTAATTATTTCTTAAATAAACAACCACCGTCAATATAAATATAAATCATGATTCTAACGTAAAACAATTACACGATATTAAATTGTTGTTTTCGTCTAGAGTGTAACTTTTTTACCATAATTTGATACTAACCTAGATATTATTGATGATTGTTTTTACATTCCCACCCATTATAGTTACTATAACCACTCTAGACAAATAGAAGAGGGAGTTGACCTCACTTGCAAAATTCAAAACTTTTGAATTAAGTGACATGACATAACATAATAACAATCAAAGCCATAATTAAAAAAGTTTAAAACTAAATTTTTAACCGTTTCTTTCCTTTTATAAAAAATAAAAAAAAAATTACAATACAATACCTAGAACTCATAGAACAAAGTTGGATCTACAACCGTCAAAACATTTTCAACAACGTGAGAAAACTGATTATATATAAACCCAATTCGATCGAAACTCGAAACCCTCTTCTCTTCGTATAATCAATTAATCAATCGATCCCTCAATCAATCTGCAAAACCCCCAATTCTCCAATATCACTGATATTCGTTTCTTCAGCGTCTCTAACATTAGGGTTTCCCCACCCCCAACATTCTCACCGTTGTTTCTTCGGGTTTTACCCTCACAAACAGCATAATGGCCGGAAAAACCGTGCTATCAGACGACGAAGGTGCTATTTTTATCTTTAACTTTTCAATTAACGAGCTTTTGCGGTGATTTACGTGTTTGTTTACTGCGTTTTTGATTCGTTTTGCTTCGGTGGTTGTTTATTCGCGTGTAGATGAGATTGAAGTTGAAGAGGACGAGAGGGAAGAGCCTGAAGGCGAAGAGGTTGATCCTGAAGATCGTGATGATGAAGATGATGAAGAGGACGGTATGTACTGTGTGTAATCGTGGATGTTTTGTTTCGATTTGGTTGTTGGTGATGGTGTTGGTGATTTGATTCTGTTGGAAGGTTTCTAGGGTTTGTTCCTCGTTTCTGTGTTTTTCCCCAATTTTGGAAATTGATTGATTTTTCACGTTCGTGGCATTACTACCACTTTTTTGCAAGTTGATGGAAGTTCTCATCTTTTTGACCTCTTAGCAATCAATTCACCATGTCATGTTTGAGTTTAGGTTTTAGTCTTGATGGTTTTGTTGGGTATTTTGAAGGTTAGTTGGGTTTAGGTCTTGTAATGCTGAAATTGTTCTGTATCTTTGACTCACGGCTTATAATGTGATTTTGCTTATGGCATTGATTAGAAGAAGGAGAAGATGAATACGAGAAAGATGGGTTTATAGTTGATGATATTGATGAAGAAGAACAAGATGGGGAAGAAGAGGATAGGGCAGATAGTGATGAGGAGAGACAGAGGAAGAAAAAAAGGAAGAAAAGGTAATTTTATGTTAATTTCATCTTCTGTTAAAACTTTTCTGACTTGTGTTCTAATTTTAAGAGAATCGGAAAAGAACTATGTTCTTGATGAAGATGACTATGAGCTTCTTCAAGATAATGTTGGTTTTCGACGTCCAAAAGTTGTGAGTTCTACCTCCTTATCTTTACTTCAAGAATCATAATTAAGGTGGTGTTTGTAAAGCTTATTATTTTTTCTGGACGTGTAATGTTTTCTAGGAGAGTAAAAAGTTTAAGCGGTTAAAGAAAGCAAGGGCTGATGCTGATGAAGGGCAATCTGGATTTTCTGATGAGGAGGAATATGACATAACAGGAAAGGGGGGGCGAAGTGCAGAGGATAAGATTAAACGTAGTTTATTTGATGATGACGAGGGTATGTATATTGAACTTAAAAAATACAATCTTCTATTTATGATTATTGTACAAAGTTCCATTTTGATAAATTGTAGTTTGCCCATAACTTTTAGGTCCACCCTTGGAGGATATTGCTGAAGAATATCAACGTGAAGAAGAAGAAGATGGTGACATTGGTGAAGAAGAGGACGAAATGGCTGACTTTATTGTTGATGAAGAAGAGGTTGATGAACATGGAGAACCAACAAGGTACTTCTGGTTGTTTAATCATACATTGATGATTTTCTTTAGATATTTGTTTCTGATAATTGACACATATCGCAGGAGAAGAAAGGTTCACAAGAAAAAATCAAGGCAGGCCCCAGGGGTCTCATCATCTGCAATTCAGGAGGCTCATGACATATTCGGTGATGTGGATGAGCTCCTAAGGCAAAGAAAAGTAGGGCTAGAAAGGATCAGCAGGTATGATGAAAAAAATGAATGGAGGGAAAGGAGGATAGAAGACGAATTCGAACCAATTATTCTTTCTGAAAAATACATGACTGAAAAAGATGACCATATTCGGGAGATAGATATTCCAGAAAGAATGCAGGTGATTATGTGAACTCACTATATTTTTTTTTAACTTCTACTTTTATCTGTTTTGCGTTTTCTTTAATGCTAGTCATGTTTGTAGATCTCTGAGGAAAGCACCGGTCCACCTCCAACAGATGGAATAAGTATAGATGATGAGAGTAGCTGGATTCTTAATCAACTTGTAACGGGCATGGTGCCTCTGTTCAGCAAAGAAGGGCATGAACCGGCAATAATTAAGGGTGATATAGCTAGATTTTTGGAACTTATGCATGTTCAGAAATTAGATGTAAGTATTATCTACCACAAATTCTGGCATCCTTCTTTTGTTAGGATTCATGTAACTTTTAATGTCTTTGTTATCAGATACCATTTATTGCTATGTATAGAAAGGAGGAGTGTCAGAGCCTTTTTAAAGATTCAGATCCACAAAATGACACGGCTGATCAAAATAAATCTGACAGGAAACCCACGCTGAGGTGGCATAAGGTAATTGGAGTATGTGAATATTGTTATGCTTGATTAACTTTGTTTTATGGGAATTGAGTTTTACGGGAATTGATACCTTTTTGTATATTTTATAGGTACTTTGGGCAATCTTGGAGTTAGACAGACGATGGTTACTGCTTCAAAAACGAAAAAGTGCTCTGCAATTGTATTACAACAAGCGGTTTGAAGAAGAAAGAAGCATATATGATGAAACACGTCTTTATTTGAATAAAAAACTGTTTGATTCTATCACTAAGTCCCTTAAAGTTGCTGAGTCAGAACGAGAAGTCGATGACGTAGACTCAAAATTTAACCTACACTTTCCCCTGGTGATGTTTGTATAGATGAAGGTCAGTTCAAGAGACCCAAAAGAAAATCACAGTATAGCATTTGTAGTAAATCTGGACTATGGGAGGTTGCTACCAAATTTGGCTATAGCTCTGAAGAATTTGGATTGTTGATCTCCCTTGAACAAATGGTTAGTAAGTTGACCTTTTTGACCTCCTACTTGCACAAAATGATGAGACAGGATGCTAACATTTTCTTTATGCAGAGAACGGATGAATTAGAAGATGCAAAGGAAACACCAGAAGAAGTGGCTTCAAGATTTACATGTGCAATGTTTGGAAATCCTCAAGCTGTTCTCAGGGGTGCTAGGCATATGGTATTTGGTTAATATTTCCTTTTTCGTTTTTTTGTAGGTATTTTTTCACATTATTGTAATATGCTTATGCTTATTGTATAGGCGGCAGTTGAGATTAGCTGTGAGCCATGTGTCAGGAGGCATGTTCGAAGCATCTTTATGGATAATGCTGTGGTGTCGACCAATCCCACTGCTGATGGCAATGTGTTGATAGACTCACATCATCAATTTGCAGGGATCAAATGGTTAAAAGACAAACCATTGACTAAATTTGATGATGCCCAATGGCTTCTTATTCAAAAGGCTGAGGAAGAAAAACTTATCCAAGTTTCAGTGAAGCTTCCAACATCTATACATGATCAATTAATTAATGAGGCTCATAATTACTATCTTAGTGATGGTGTGAGTAAATCTGCTCAATTATGGAACGAACAAAGAAAGCAGATAATAAATGATGCTTTTGATGGTTTGCTTTTACCTTCAATGGCAAAAGAGGCAAGAACTTTGTTAACCAGTAGAGCAAAGAACTGGTTACTCATGGAATATGGAAAGCATCTATGGGATAAAGTATCTGTGACTCCTTATCAGAAAAAAGATTATGATGCTAATTCATCTGATGATTATGAAGCTGCACCAAGAGTTATGGCATGCTGTTGGGGCCCAGGGAAGCCTGCAACAACATTTGTGATGTTGGATTCATATGGGGAAGTCCTTGATGTTTTGTATGCTGGTTCCATAAGCTTACGCAGCCAAAATGCAAATGATCAACAACGTAAAAAGAATGATCAACAACGTGTTGTTAAGTTCATGACAGATCACCAACCTCATGTTGTTGTTTTGGGAGCTGTTAATTTGTCTTGTCTTCGTCTCAAGGAGGATATTTTCGAGGTAAAAGCAAAATTAACTCAACCGTTATTTTTTTCAATGGACAAAGAAGCTTATTAGTTCTGTTATTTTGTCATCAGATCATTTTTAAGATGGTAGAAGATAACCCAAGAGACGTTGGACATGAAATGGATGGTATAAATATTGTATATGCTGATGAGACTCTCCCACACCTGTATGAAAACTCGCGTATATCATCAGAACAGCTTCAAGCACAATCAGGTGATTAAATTACTTATATATTTGCTATTGAGTAACATATTTAAATATAAGATCTAATTTTATTTATTATGTGTTTCGGGCATTAGAAACAGTAATATCTGCAAAACGACAAGCATACAAAATAAATTTAGGAAATGATGTAAAACACATAAGAAATGAGTTTGCGAACTAAACTGAGTTTTCAATAACAATGTAACACTAATGTGGGTGTTAGTAGCAGGTAGAAAGTTGAGTTGAATGCTAGTGAGTGTTGACTGGGAAAAAATTGAACTTTTGTTGGCATGCAGCTTATTTGTTCTAATGTAAACTGTTCTGCTAGTGGTAGCTAGAAGGTTAAGTATTGTATAAAGCTATTAAAGTTGATCGAGTATTAGCAGATATAAATGTCCGGAAAAGGAAGTTGCATCTAATGATCTTAAATTCATTTTTGGGCAAATTCTACGAGTTATATGATGACAAATAACAAAATTATTGCTTGAGAAAATGTTTCAGCTGAATTATACAATTGGCTAGGTTTGTGCTGTAAATTCCAAAAGCACTGTAACTTTTTTTTAAGAGAATTGCAAGAACCAATCAAAACCATTTTGTTTATTTATCTAAGATTATAAATGACTATTAAAGTACAACATTCTTATGTGAATATCTTTAAATTGATATGCTTAATTTTGTGTGTATTCATATATCATAAATATCAAGCACATGTAGGTTATATAGTTATGTAATCTACACATGTCTACAAAACTTGTTATAGTGAAGACTGAAGAGAGAGGAGAGAGTATGTAAATTAATTAATCAGGGAGAAAAATCATTGAAGTTTTATAATCATACACTTTCAATTTTGTTTTTATTAACAAATGAATTTTACCATTCTTTCAGGAATTGTTAAGCGAGCTGTGGCTCTTGGGCGTTACCTTCAAAATCCATTAGCCATGGCTGCTACCCTCTGTGGGCCGGCAAAGGAGATATTATCCTGGAAACTTGTTCCTTTAGAAAGCTTTTTAACTCCTGATGAAAATACAGCATGGTTGAACAAATCATGGTAGATGTCACTAACCAAGTGGGCCTAGATATAAATTTAGCCATAAGCCATGAATGGTTATTTGCTCCTTTGCAATTCATCTCTGGGCTTGGGCCCAGAAAGGCTGCTTCACTTCAGCGGTCCTTGGTGCGGGCTAGCTCAATATACACTCGTAAAGACTTGCTGAACCATGGGCTTGGCAAGAAAGTGTTTGTAAATGCAGTCGGGTTCTTACGGGTTCGCCGAAGTGGAAATGCTGCTAGCAGTAGTCAATTCATTGATTTACTAGATGATACCCGAATCCACCCAGAATCGTACGGTCTTGCACAGGAATTGGCTAAAGATATTTACACTGCAGATGGTCAAGATGATGTAAACGATGAAGATATGCTTGAAATGGCGATTGAGCATGTAAGAGAAAACCCTGATTTGTTAAGATCTCTCAAGGTCGATGTGTACGCGAAATCCAAAAATCGTGAGAATAAGAAAGAAACTCTAAATCATACAAGATTGGAGTTGATTCAAGGTTTTCAAGATTGGCGAAGACCGTATGTGGAACCTGATCAAGATGAAGAGTTTTACATGATTACTGGGGAGACAGAGGAGACACTTTCTGAGGGTAAAATTGTCCAAGCAACTGTTCGTAGGGTTCAACCTCAAAGAGCAGTATGTGTTCTTGACTCAGGGTTGACTGGTCTACTCAATAAAGAAGACTATAGTGATGACCGTAGAGACAATGATTTGACTGAGAAGTTGGATGAAGGTGATATTTTAACTTGTAAAATAAAATCTGTTCAGAAAAGCCGACACCATGTGATCCTAAGCTGTAAAGAAAGTGATTTAAGAAGTGACCGGTCTCAAAACAATAAAACCATGGATCCTTATTATCGTGAAGATCGTGATAATTTAGAAAATGAAAAAGAAAAGGCTCGTAAAGCTAAAGAGTTGGCGAAAAAGCATTTCAAATCAAGAATGATTGTTCACCCACGTTTTCAGAATATTACAGCTGATGAAGCAATGGAGGTTTGTATGCAATTTATATTATCATTATTATTTGATATTAGATGGTAATTTATTAATAATTGTTAAAAAAATATTTTAACAGTTGCTGGCTGATAAGGAACCTGGTGAGAGTATCATTCGTCCAAGCTCTCGTGGGCCCTCCTACCTAACCCTGACGCTTAAAATATATGATGGTGTTTATGCTCACAAAGATATTATTGAAGGCGGAAAGGAGAATAAGGACATTACAAGCATGTTGCGCCTCGGCAAAACCCTGAAGATAGGAGATGATGTGTTTGAAGATCTAGATGAGGTCAGTTTTATACATATTTTTATTTCATATCCTACAGTTTATAATGTTAAACTTATCGGCAGGTAATGGATCGTTATGTTGATCCGTTAGTGGCTCACTTGAAAACAATGTTGTCGTACCGCAAGTTTAGAGAAGGGGGAAAAGCTGAAGTTGATGAGAGTTTAAGAAGAGAAAAAATGGAGAACCCATCAAGAATCGTTTACTCGTTTGGTATATCTTATGAACATCCGGGCACATTCATCTTAACCTATATAAGGAGTTCAAATCCACATCATGAGTATGTTGGATTATATCCAAAAGGGTTCAAATTCCGCAAGAAGATGTTTGAGGAAATCGACAGACTTGTGGCATATTTCCAACGACACATTGATGATCCACTGGATGCAGGTCCATCAATACGGTCAGTTGCAGCCATGGTACCAATGCGCAGTCCTGCACCTGGTAGTTCTGGTGGCTGGGGTGGCTCCAATAGCAATGATGGTGGCTGGAGAGGCTCATCTGGAGATCACGAAAGAACATCCACTCCAAGCTCTAGAACTGGTGAGTCTGAACAAAGGTTTTCAAGTCTTGTAGAAGCATACTAATGATTGATGATCTTGGTTGAGTTAGTTTGTCAAATATATTGCAGGCAGGAGTGATTATAGGAATGGTGGCGGTCACGACGGGCATCGAAGTGGTCTGCCACGGCCATATGGTGGTGGTGGTGGTCGACGAGGCCGAGGACGAGGGTCGTATAACAGCCGAGAAATGGAAGGTGGAAGGTCTAAGGATGGCGAGGATGGGTGGAGTGGTTTTTCGGGTGCAAAAACTCAAGACTCACCAGGAAGTGTGGCTTTTGCTGGTGGCAGAGGCAGCGGTGGCGGCGGCAGCAAAGGGGGTGGTGCTGGGTGGGCAAGTGGATGGTAGTGTGGTGGGCATGCATCTATAGTGTTTTTGCTTAAACTGGGAACTTTGTACTACAGATATTTTATTGATTTACATCATGCTATTTTGTATGGTCTTTTAGATTTTAAATTTTGTTTTTGCTTAGTATTTTTGTGGTTGATGCGCTTTTATGATTAGAAATATAAATATAAATTCCAAGTATAAATGTTGCTTGGTTTTATGGTGTACTAATAATTTATTATGTGTATATATTTTACTTTAATACAAGCTAGATTACAAGTTTAAGAGCATTCACAACCCGTGCCCTATAATTATGTGAGTGTGTTTGGTATATTATATGGAATGATTTTGAGTGGTTGTGAGTGAAGGAGAGAGAAAATGTTATTGTGGATTGGTATATTTGAAGAATCACTGTACAATCCTTATAAATTTTTTAATATTTTTGAAAGTGGTTGTGAGTGAAGGAGAGAGAAAAGGTAATGAAAAAGATATAAAAATATATTATTTAATTGAAAGGAGAGAGAAGAAGTAGTGATTTTTAGTGTAATTATATGGATAAAGATAAGGAATGGACTGTGAATGCTCTAATAATAAGTATATAATAAGTTAAAAACTGAATTGGTTATTGATTCTAATTCGAACTTCATGGTTTTTTCTTAAGTTAACATATTAAATTTCGAATCAAAATTAGTTTAAGTTGGTGAGGCTATGAGGGGTACCTTGTATTTATAATATCATTTTAGTGTCACATAACTGTTCTTTTCGGTTTACCCCATCTTTCCAACTACACGGGTATTTGTCTTTCATTTTTCATCCTTTCGTATTAATAGATTAATACGTTAATGGAAGAGGACTTCGTTTCGAGCTGCCCCTTCACCCCGATTGTAGTACTGCTATGCGCGGCCTTGCTACGTCAAGTGGCCAAGTGAGACATGCAAGCCTTGTGGGGTGAGTAAACCTTATAATCTACAAGATCAAAATAAAAATAAAAAATAGTGAAATGACAAAAATACCTATTTAATTACTATTTAGTGGGAAATAAAACAATGTAGGTGTTTATTTCATGAAATTAAAATTTTGAATTTACTTTAGTCCTTATTCCTTGCAATAGACGTACTTCAACCAATAAAATCATGTCAAAATAACTGATTATTAAAAATTCGTGACTTATATTTGGATTACAAGTCACATATCTTATCACAAATAGGCCGTAAAATACCTTTAAACTTCTAATTTTCATCATTTCAAATCTTATCTTATCTTACTACTCTAATAAAAGGGTAAATAAGGTTGCCATGTGTCAGCACCACAATCATTCTCACCATTTTTTTCCCGCCTCTCTCTCCTATTAAATAATTACCTTAATTACTAATAAAATTATTTTAATATATAATAAATTAAGAAAGAAATTTATATATTAAGATTATTTCTAAATAAATTGAAATTTTTAAAAAAGTCAATTTTTTAAAACAAAAAATAATCAAATATGGGAGTTGTAATAAGAAATGTTTTTAAAAATAACATTTTATACGGTTTGTTTTAGAATAAAATGTTTATTTTTCTAAAAATTTTTAAAAAGTTAATATCATTGTTTTATTATTTATAGTTATTTTTGATACGTAATTTCAGTCATATCATATCTTAAAATATTATTTTATAATTATTAAATTTATTATATTAATATTTTATTTATTCAACCCGTGTAATACACGGGTTGAATGAATAAAATATTAAATAGAATAAGTTTTTTTTAATTGTAAAATAATATATGATTTAAATTATGTATAAGTAAAGACTATAAGTAATAAAATAATTATATCAACTTTTAAAATTTTGTTTTTTAACTTTTTTATGTTTTTTTCAAAAAATAAATTAAACATTTCGTTTTAAAACAAAACATGCTAAAAATGTCATTTTTAAAATACTGTGTTTTAAAAATATGATGTTTTAGAAAAACATTCATGAAAACTTGTTTCTCTAGAAATAATCATTAAAAAATATATTTCTTAATTTTTTTAAAAATAAAGTTTAATAAAAAAAAATTAAATAATATAACAAGTAATTAATGGAGTTATTTAATAGGAGAAAGAAACGAAAAAATATTATTAAGAATGAATATGATATTGACATGTGACATCTTTAGTTACCCTTTTATTAGAATAAATAAGTTTATGATTAAAAAAAATTAAAAAAATAAATCAAAAGGTTATTTCAAACTTTCAGCAAGTACGTCTATTAAGGTCACTTATTAAAAATTATTTATATTATATTCAAGACATATGAGAAGCTTAAAAATAGTACTCACTCAAAGCATCTATCTTTATATTATTCTTAATTAGGCCCTAATAAGAGAATTTAGCAGGGCCTAAATGAGTACCATGTCCTTAAATCAAACTAATTATATAAACAAAAACAAAACCGTTTCCTTTATCATTCCACAAACCCTCAAACTTAGCAAAGACCCAATTGTCAATGCACAACAGATAAATAACACGATCAAACAATCTCAACATTACAGGAACAGCGAAAGAAAATGATAATTGGTTCATTACTTTAATTTGTGAGTTCCATAATTGCAGATACAATGTCACCATCTGCAGCCTTTAATGCCTTGACAGCCTTTGATCTTGAAACCCCGGCTTGAGTCATGACCAGCTCGATGTCCTTAGGCTCCACCCCGGTCTCATCTACATCTTCATCATCCTGAGCTGCAGCCGTAGGCTCAGCCTTTGGTACCACATCACTTAGGTTAGGTGCTTTGAATTGCTCTGCTGCCTGACTCTGCAACTGTGAACTCAGATCCTCTATTTTCGCTTCACCAAATATTACATATGTGTCTGAAGCTGGGGACTTGAAAACATCAGGCTTTGAGATCACAAACATCATCTGCAAAATGATGACACTAATCATTCAGAAGCAAGAAATCATCATGGAAACTAACAATGTTCAATGTGAAACACTGCACTTTTATTTGGGTGATCCCAATTCCCAAGTCCCAAAAATTGCTAAATGAGCATGTCAAGAAACCTTTTCTTTTAATTTTATAAAGTAATAATGTAGTGAATAAGATTATAAAAGCAATATTCTCAAAAGGTATAAATCTAGTGTCTTTTGTTAAATAGTTTTAAGCATTTTGAGAGCGCTATGTGAGACTTTCTAGTTTCTAACTGTGACCGATTGCAACTTTGGCTAAGTTTTGAAAGATTACATGTTTGACCCTGTTAGAGATAAAACATAAATCAAAATTGACCCACTTTAAGGCAAATAATTCAATTCCAAATGCAAGTATTTTCCCATTAGATATCAATATAATATAGTTTATGCTAAAGAGTCATGATTTAGATATAAAGATTGCCTGTAACTCTTCTATTGTTTTAGATAATCAGCATATTTTAGGTGAATAACTTTGTGGTCCAAGTGGTCAAGTAATGTGGGATTATAGTAAACTTACGTTCTTGCTCTTTTTGACAGTAACACGACTGACTCCAAGAATGGGCTTCATTCCAAGCTTTAACATAGCCTTCCGACTTTTTTTCTCACTTCTGCTCTGCTTAGATCTACCACTTGCATCTCCCTGCCCTGCTTACATAACATATCATGCAATTAATTTTTTATCACAAGAATAATTAGTGGGGGTTAAATGAAAAAAAAGAGTATTACACTTAGTTTATAATATAATCAAGATACAAAAGAGTATTACACTTAGTTTATAATATAATCAAGATACAGGATGACAGCAATGATCCACATGAAAACGCTAGGGACGAAAACTATCTGTTGTACGCTTCTATAACTATTTCTTGAGTTATAATATATATAAAAAACGAATATCTTGTAAATGTAATTATCTCTTAAATTTAAAGTGAATAATATGTAGGGAACAAAAATGAGTCAGGTAATTTTGAAGTGATTACCATAGTGACAAATGTGTCAATCGTCATATAAATCAAGTTATTTGTGAAAACATTGCAATTATTATGGTAAATGCCAAAAATAAATTACATCACTTGATGGCATGGGAGCTACTTGGGCTTCAAGATGAACTCACACTCAACGTTAGGTAATTTATGAGTAGCAAAAGTGCTTTAGAACTTTCAATCAGTTAATGAATAAGGAATCCAACTGAATGATATACATTAAATACAACTTTAATGTTTTAATCTTCAGGTGATAAAACCTCAAAGAATCAAATGTCAACAGACTACAAATCTATGCACATTTCTCAAGCACAAACTCACCTTCAACATCATCCTCCTCCTCATCATCCTCCTCATCATCGTCATCATCATCTTCAACCAAAGGTTCCTCATTCTGCATAAAAAAAACATTCAGCAGCACAAACATCATCCATATAGCTATCAAAAATATACCCTTATGCAAGATTGGAAGAATTATTCTGCATCTGATGTGAATTAATCCCATTTGTGTACACACAAAACTAGAGCGGTAGAGCTAACAGAAAAGATACTAATAAACCTAAAGCAGGATAGTAAATCAATCTCAATTAACTAAATATATTTAACAATCCCTAACATAATAAAAGTCATTATCTTGTATCACATAATTTCTAAGAAATAAAAAAGAAAAAGTAAATCTTTGTAAGGATCAGAGGGGTATATAGAAAGATTTAGGGTTTGTGAATGAGGAGATGAATGATAGATCTTACATTAATCTTTTGTTGTTCAAGTTGGGCGGCGAGAAGTTCTTCTTGTGTTTGAGCAGCCATGGTGATTGTTGATACAAAGAGGAATTAGGGTTCGCCGAAAAGAGTGTAGGAGAAACGAAGAAATCGCAAAACCCTAAACTACCTTCAAACCGCTTTTTATTATTTTTATGATAGATTTTTTTTGAAACGAACAACGAAAAAACTTTTATTTATAACTATCAAAGCACACCAAGTTTTACCACATATACATATAAAAGGCCCTATTGAAAAGCAATTTTATGGGCTTACAACAAAAAACATAATTGATCGAAATCTCTCCATTGACCCCAAGTGATATTCCCCATCTTTGCTCTACATTTTACTCAAAAGAAGCTTATTTCCTTTATGTTGTCAATCACTGAACTCAATGGAGATTGTACCCCTTCAAAACACTTTTATTTCTAACTTCCCATAACATCCAAATTGTAACAAGAATTATAGCTTGAATCACCTTCTTCTATTTGGTAGAACCATTATAACCGGAATGAACGTCCACGAGGTCCCGAATTGAAAGTGGGCAAAATCTAGGTAACCTACACCATCGGGTCACTTCATTCCACACGTCTTGAGCCCATTGACAAAACAGGAGGATGTGGTCTTCAGTCTCCTCCATCTCTCCACATATCGGACACAATGAAGATGGAACCATAATGTTTCTTCTCCGTAGAGCTATCATGGTCGGTAACCGATATAAATCCGCCCTCCATGCAAGAACGGAGAGCTTGCTTGGCACCCAATTATTCCACACCGTTGGTCGAGAAGCATCACTGCACCTGTGTTCCCAAATTTTGTATTTTATACTTGTAATGGAAAACTCCATATTTCCCCACGACCACTGATCACATGATTACGTAAGCGTGATGCATCCGAATACTTCCATTAGTCCAGCCAACTCATTTTTTCCTCGACCGGGCCGACCCTCCGTTTCCATTGAAAAATTGGACCGTTACTTAATCTATCAACCCGATCCGACAACAAACACATCTTGTGCCTTTCTAACCCAAACAACATTGGGAACCGAATGCACAATGGGGTGTCACCCACCCAATTATCTAGCCAAAACATTATTGACAACCCGTTGCCCGATACTGCTTTTATACTACTCGGGATCCTTATGCCATATTGCTCTAGAGCCCCATTACTCCTTGTTATATTGCTCCAAGGACCGGGTATATACATCTTTGCCGGGATGGCATTCCATGATCTTGATGATCCATGGATTGACCATATAACCTTCTTCCATAAACCTTCCTTTTCTACTTTGAATATCCACCACCACTTTGCTAACTGATCGAGTGATAATAATTCAAGGTTTAACTGATCTAATTATGTGATTTTACATCGTTGTTAGTATGGAATGGGATTACTTTGTTCGTGTTTTGATTTGTAGGGATTGGAGCTTAAGGAAACTTATTTTGAGGTGAATAAAGCAAAGGATGAAACCATGAGGACCAAATGCGCAATTACCAAAAGATGTAAAATAGGAAACCGGAACTAAGTTTGGTGAAATATGAAGAGTATGGAAGAAGCGGGATGGAAATCGGGGCCCGAGAAGTGAAGAAATGCAAAAACCGAAGGTTCAAGACCAGGGTAACTTAAAATGGGCATAACTTGGGCTATGAAAAGAGTTACAGGGCCCACAACCTGTCAAAGGAAAGCTCGTGAAAAGTTACATGTGAAACAATTGTGAAAAAAATGCAGGGAGGCCGTAAGCTACGTCCTGAGGCCGTAACTTACGGCCATGTGCTGAGACCGTCTGTGAACCCCGTAACGCAGAAGGTTTGACCGTCTGGTTGAAGGAAGGCCGTAACTTACGGCCTATAGGCCGTAACTTACGGTCTAACACGATATTTGGAGGGTTATTTCAAATTTTAAATCCTATATAACCCTAATCATTATGGTTTCGAAAGGAGACTTCCCCCAGATGAATTTTAGAGGTAGGTGTTTTTTAGAGTTCTTTTCACCATGGTTTCACCCGAATCAAGCATTAACAACATCCAATCAAAGATTAAAGATTCAATGAAGATGATGCGTGGCTAGGTTCTCTTGATTGCTTTCTGGAGTACGATTCTTGTAAGGTGAGGCGATTGGTATGATTGATTAGGTTTTTGTATTAAACATTGATCTATTGAATGCAATATTATGTTTTGATTGATTTAAACGATTTGCTTATAAATAAAGTTGTTTGCTTGATTATCAGTTTGTCGGTTTCCTTGCATCGTGAACTCATTAAGAAAAGTAAGCAACGTGATATAAGTGAATTGGTAACATTATGAATGAACGAGTCTTAAAAGATTATTTCTTTTTTGTCACTTTAATCAAAAGCTAAGATCTTGAAGTATTGTTTCTTACAAACCCTAATTTAAGAGTACCAATTGTTGATCTTGCAGAATTGGAAACCCGAAAGTGATTGTTTCTTAATATTTAATCAAATTCGTTTTAAAGTTTCTTGCTTTATGCACGTGTGATTAGTAATCCATTCAAAGTTTTAATCTTTAGTTTAAAGTTTTTGTTTTTACATTAATTGAGTTACAATCGTTAAACACTTTCCACATATTTCCTGAGGAGACGACCTTACTTACCCTTGCACAATAAAGGTAGCTAAGACCGATAAATTAAATTGTTTTTTATTAAGTCTCGACAACCAGATCATTAACATGGCGACATTATTATCACGTAGCGACCCCAAGCCTAGACCCCCATAATCTTTGGGTTTAATGACATTTTCCCATGCCACCCACTTAATCTTCGTGACTTCCTCATCCCCTCCCCAAAAAACGACAGCCTCAGTTTCTCCAATTTCTCAATAACTTGCAAAGGAGCTTTATAGAGTGAGAAATAATACATCAGGAGGGAATTTAACACTTATTTTACAAGCACCATTCTCCCTCCCACCGATAGAGTTTTTGCCTTCCAATTAGTAAGTTTAACCCGGAAAGTGTCAATAATGGGCTTCCAATTCTTAACTAGATTCATATTAGCCCCCACTTGGAGCCCGAGATATTTAAAGGGGAAAGCCCCAACTTGGCAACGAAGGAACGAAGTGGCCTGTAGTAGTTCCTCGCTATCAACCCCTATCCCGTAAATGCTACTCTTGAGAAGGCTGATTTTCAGCTCTGAAGCAATATAGAAACATCTTAAAATACGGCTTAGATTTTTGACATAATCAATCGACCATGTTCCCAAAAAGATCACATCATCAGGGAATAAGAAGTGGGTTAGCTTCGGGCCATCCCCAGGGCATTTAATGCCATGATAAAGACCGAGGGTAACTGCCTGATTTATAACCGAAGTTAACGCCTGCATAAAAATTATGAAAAGGAACGGGGACAGCGGTTCACCCTGTTTAAGGCCCCTTTTGTCACATCCCGGCGGAAGTGTGAAGCGATTTGGGGGTGACTTGTTTGTTCAGAACACATTTGATTATAAGGAATTAAATTACAAAGAACATTAACACATAAAACACATAACTTGATTATATAACATAAGTTCAGATTACATCATTACATATAAGGTCAAAATTTGATATAATCCTTATTACAACTTTTATTTAACTAAAGCATCTTCAAATGCGATGGAAATGAGCGTCCACCACAACACTGCCATCGTAGATGTTGACAGTTAGATTTACACAAACCCTTCCAACGACTTCACCCCAGCCGTTGTACACATCAAAAGAGAAATCAACATTGTTAGTCATTTTCACCTGAAAAAGTATACTCAAAACAGCCAACATGAAGTTGGTGAGATCATAGGTTTATTTTCTGACAAAATATTTTATTGATTCACCAATTACAACCAAACCTGCTCACACACATAATTCATACTGTCACGAAATAATTCACAAAATCAGATAATATAGAATCACAACACTAATTCTATTGGTGCAGGAAATATTCAAGTAGCATCACAACACTCATTCTGTTGGTGCAAAATATTCTCCTAAGTAGCGCTACCTATATTATCCAACGGTTCCTCATTCGAATTAATGGTTGTCTCACAAATGACAGTACATCTTAAAATAGTTTCAAAATAATGCATCAACATAAACAGTATGCTTTTTCCCCCCAAAACTTTACAAATACCAAAACGGGGCTACGCGTCTCACCTGTACTCCAAATGGTAACCTATAAAAATAAATTTTATAAGTTAGATAAAAATTTCTTTAAAATTTTTAGAACCTCAGATATAACCATTAAAAATTTAGCTGTAATATAGTCAGATAATATTACCATAAAATTCTCAACTTTTATTTTATTATATATGAATTGTTATAATTATTACAAATTCTCCATAAATCACCAAAAATAGCTACTATTATCCAATAATTCCAAAAATTTTAAAAAATATTATTTCAACAGTTTATATCATCACATAAATTTCCTGATGTCTAATTCATAACATATTTCCTTTTGTAAATATTACAATATTACCAAAATTCATTAAAAATATCTATGTAACTCAAAAAATTATGAAATTTACACCATATGTTGAATTTGATTTATAATGTATTAATTAAATTTTTCACGATTTATGGTGTTGATTAATTATTTCTTTTGATTTTTCCTTTACAGATCACTTAAAAATTCATTTTTCAATCATAAAAAAGAAATAAATTACAAAATAATTACTGGAGCCTTTATATCTAAAGAGAGTCATCTGTTATTTTTCCATAATTTTCCAGAATTTATTTTTATTTTTGAGTATTTTCTTTACTTTAAATAATTTGTATAAATTATTTTATTTATTATATTTTTACTAAAATTCACAGAGTGATATTTCAGTATCTAAAGAAAAAATTTTTAATTTTTACTCCCACAATTGCTATTATTTAATATTTTTACCTAATTTTCTTAATATTTCAAGATTTACTCTTATAAATCCCAAAATATCCTTTTGTCACAAGTTTTTCTGAATTTTTAATATTTCATTACTGTGACTTGATGAGAATTAAGAATTTCAAGATATTTTAAGATTAGTTTTGGTGTATATGCACCAAAACTAATTATATAAGTGTTTATAACACATGTGTAACCATTGATTTCAAGATATATTAGGAGGTTTAAAAACCTTGTGAATGATGTTGTTGTTTTGCTTATGAGAACCGAGCCTTTTGAGATCCAAGGGAGAGTGGAAGCTGGTAGTTATGGTGATGGTCAAATGTGGTGATGATGATGAATAATCAAGAAAAGTTGTGAAGGTGGTGGTGATGGTTACGGATGATGATGGTGGTGATGGTTATGTTTTATGGAACTCGAGAGATAGAGGAAACAAAGGTGGTGGTGGTCGTGGTTGTTGATGGTTGTGTGGGGGCCGAGAGATGAGGGATGTGGTGATCGCGGTTGTTTGATGGTTGTGACTTATAAATCGAGAGATAAAGGGAGATTGGAAGTGGTGTTTGTGTTTGAGATGGTAGAGTCCGAGAGTTTTTATGGAGCAATGGATCGGTTGCCATTAATGGCACAATCATGATATCTACATGATAGCATGGATGAGTAAGCTTGTATAGGTCAATGAAGTGTCCAATTCTTGAAACACAAGGTGCAAGGTGGCGGCTAGATAGGGTAGTGAGGTGTCTAAGATGATTAAGGTGGCGATCAAAGAGGATTGCTTAGTGTTTAAGTGGCGGTTTGGGTGTTAATGACTTAATTAGTCATTTTAACCGAGGGGTTAGATGTTGAATTGGATTGTTATGTTATCTTAATGATCCGGGTTTGATACTTAAGTTGATTTTTGAGTGTTTAGAGTTTGCTTAGTCTTGCTTTGATGTTAAAGTACCCTTGATGTTTTATTGTATTGTAACATGGTTTACTTAATCTAGAAATGTTGAGGTATTTATGATCAAACAATGTTTTAGTAACAAAAACTTATACGTATTATTACATGCACACGTAAGGTACATGCATGCAAAATCTTTATTCATGCACACGTAAAAGTGTATTCATGCATACAAATCTTCATGCATGCAAGCACGCATACGTAAAATACATATATACATAACATACATACATATTTCACTCATGTACAATAATATATATATATATATAATTAATTAAACATATAAAGTGTTAGTCAAATATATTTCAATAATGTAGTCTATATATATAATTTTTTTTTAATATTAACTCGTCTAACCTTTATTTTTAGGGTTGTCACACCTTTGGACCTGGAATTGTTGTGTGGGAGCACCATTTACTAACATCGAAAGGTAACCCGTCGAAACAATTGCTGCGATCCAATGTCTCCATTTCAAAGGAAAATTCATTTGTTGAAGAATCGAATCCAGGAAACTCCAGCTTAACGTGTCATAAGCCTTTTCAATATCGACTTTAAAAAAGAATGCTTTGTTCTTAGTTTTTCTTAACCATCCAAGCATCTCATTCAAGATTAAGGGACCATCCATAATACTCTTGTTTGCAATAAAGGCAGTTTGATCCGGTGAAATAATATCATCAATTTTTCCTTTTAGTCTCCTAATAAGCACTTTAGAAATCAACTTATTGATGCACCCAATTAGCGAGATTGGCCGAAAGTTAGTTAAATCAACCGAATCCGCCACTTTGGGGATGAGAGTTATGAACGAGGCCATACAGGAAGCAGAAATCGAGCAGGTGGAATGAAAATGTTGGAATAAATTGACAAAATCTTCTTCCAAACACTCCCAACATTTCTTAATGAAGTAAAAGCTAAAGCCGTCCGGCCCCGGAGCCTTGTCACTACAACATTCCTTTGAAGCCAGTTTAATTTCCAACCTAGAAAAGGGCTTTGTTAACTCCTGCTCATAACCGTCTTCAATTCGAGGGAGTTTACATCAAGTTAAAATTAGCCTCTGATGCAGTGGTTCTCGGTATCTTTCCTCAAAATATTAAAGCACCATCTCTTTAATTGCCACCGGTGAAGAGACCCAAGTGCCATCAACCATGAACCCATTTATTCTATTGTTCCGAATGTTACTTTTGATAGTTGAATGGAAATAAGCCGGGTTCTCGTCTCCCTCCATCACCCACCGCTCCCTCGACTTTTGTCTTAGATCCCTGATTTGACCCTCCTCATAAAACATTAGAAGGTCTTGAACTTGGGCTCTTCTTTCGACCAATTCTTGGGTTACCTGACCATTATCCATCTTCCTGTTCAAGTCTGAAAGCTCCAATCTCAGCCCATTAATAGTTCCGAACTTTGATTTATTATCTTGCTCAATCCATCTTTTAATTCCTTTTTTAAGGAACTTCAGCTTAGCAGCAAGCTTCTTATCCGAATCACCATTAAAAGTGAAAGAATTACTTAAAGAGACCACGAATTCCTTGAACCCCCTTCTCTCGAGCCATGAATTATAAATTTAACCGAATGGGTCCAAAGTCATTTTGGGCAGTCGATAGTGTGAAGTAGCTGGATCGGTTGACATCCGAGCGTGTTCTTGACGGAAGGAGAAAAACCAAAAGACAAACAATAGAATGAACCATAATCGAATGATTTCATTGATAAAACCGAATGATTACAAGCTCAATAAACAAAAGAATCACGACTTTTGGCAAGGGGAGATCGAGCATGATCTCCCCTCTCATCCGGCCGCCCCTGGGCACCGGGCACTCTCTCACCCCCTTAACCCTACACATGAAGCTGGTATTTATAGGCCTCAGCCCATATCAAATGCGACTGGGCCCATTCGTACGATTGGACCATGTGTATGGTTCAATCGTACAACTGGACCATACTTATGGTTCAGTCTTACGAATGGCCCAGTAGCATCTCTCAGTTGCACGACTGGCCTATTAGTATGGCTCAGTCGTACGACTGAGTCCCATTCGCATATGCACCTGCGAATGACTCAGTTTCATGTGTTTATAACATATCAGGTGTATTACATTAAGCCTAGACTATTCATCAAGCGACGAACACACTATATATGACAATATATGCTCCAACAAATTCCCCCTTGGATGTTGCTTGCGAATAGTAGATAACACCTCTTACAATCTTCAGTCAATCTTTGCTCTGGTTTCCAATAGAATCAAACGAAAAACCATATTAGCCAACGTTACTTATCCGTCAGGTTGCTACAGTATCCCTGAAAATGAATTTAGGCACAATAGCTTTCGTTTACTTTGTAGAACACCATCATAGCAGCAAGATTCCCCATTTGACTGATTTTTCCATACACTGACATGAATAGTTTTCCATTGCTTCAATCTTCACACAGGCTAACGTGATTAACATTAACACCTGCAGAAATTCCCCCTCAAATTCAGCATATCCCAATATATAAACATTGTGCTCTCCTGGTGTCTTCATACGGTGTATTGGGAAAAAAGTAGAAGGTTCCAATCTACAGTTGACAATCTTAAACAAATCAGCATGCATGTAGATTCATCATCAGAAACTAGCTCATATCATCACTTTCTGATTGCTAGACATGGATTCCCCCTAAGAATCTGAATCCTCTCTGTGCGTATAAATATAACTTGATTGGCCCATAAATAGTCAGATGCTCCTGACTACCCCACAAAATCAGCACCGACTGCTGACATCTTCTCTTCTCTCTTTTGTGTTCTAACTACATTCACCTATTCTGGAAGTCCAATTAATAATAGGGTATCCATCGAACTTGTTTGACAAAAGAACCTGAGGGTGAATGTGCTTACTCATCCTCAAATCTATGCAAGAGGTTGTTCCAGAATTTTTTTTTGGTCTAGAACACCGTTTATTCGTATGACATGGGGGACAAATATCACATTCGTGTGAATGGATGATACGAATAATGTACTCATGCGACTGGTCATAAGACTGGTCCAGTAGCAGGACTGGACATAAGACTAGTCCAGTAGCACGACTGGACATTAGACTGGTCCAGTAGCATGACTGAACATAAGACTGGACATAAGACTGGTCTAGTCATACGACTAGACATAAGACTGGTCCAGTCGCATGGTCCAGTCGTACGAATGGTCCATTAGCATGGTCCAGTCGTACGAATGGTCCATTAGCATGGTCCAGTCGTACGAATGGTCTAGTAGCATGGTCCAGTCATACGAATGGTCCATTAGCATGGTCCAGTCGTACGAATGGTCCATTAGCATGGTCTAGTCGCATGAACGGGTCTGCATGCAGATTTTCAGATCTGCAGCCGCCATGGCTGCCAAAAACCCTAATCTTATGAAATTTACATGAACCGAAACAAAATAGACATCATGAGATTCGCAAGGGTGATGGGAACGTGATCTCAAGTTCGATTTTAACATAAAAACAACACACGCCACGAGATCCGAGCAAAACACGAAGAACACGAAGTGGGTTTAACGTCAAAGAACATGAAATAGATTCAGAAATCAAGAGCTCGGGTTGCTAGAATGATTGTTAGATCATTCCAGCAGTAACCGGCTCTGATACCAATTGTGAAGTCGCTAGCTCGGTTGACATCCGAGCGTGTTCTTAACAGAAGGAGAAAAAACAAAAGACAAACAATAGAATGAACCATAATCGAATGATTTCATTGATAAAGCCGAATGATTACAAGATCAATAAACAGAAGAATCATGACTTTTGGCAAGGGGAGATCGAGCATGATCTCCCCTCTCATCCGGCCGCCCCTGGGCACCGGGCACTCTCTCACCCCCTTAACCCTACACATGAAACTGGTATTTATAGGCCTCAGCCCATATCAGATGCTACTGGACCCATTCGTACGATTGGACCATGCGTATGGTTCAATCGTACGACTGGACCATACTTATGGTTCAGTCTTACGAATGGCCCAGTAGCATCTCTCAGTCGCACGACTTGCCCATTAGCATGGCTCAGTCGTACGACTGAGTCCCATTCGTATATGCTCCTGTGAATGAATCAGTTTCATGTGTTTACAACATATCAGGTGTATTACATTAAGCCTATACTATTCGTCAAGCGACGGACACACTATATATGACAATATATGCTCCAACAGATAGCACTATCGGGCGATGATCAGAATAGTCGGGAGATAAAGCAACAACCGATGCCGTGGGCCACAGATCCGCAAATGCATTACAAACCAGGAACCGATCCAGTTTACTTTGTTTTCACCCATGGTTACCAATATACGTGAATCTGGCACCACCCATAGGATATTCAACAAGATTCCCTTCAGCAATAAATCTATTGAACTTTTCCACTTGTGACACTATGAACTCTGAATTGAATCTTTCACTCTGTTCCCGAACCTCGTTAAAGTCCCCACAAAAGACCCATAATCCGGACATAGACATCTTTGTGTCCAGCAGCACCTTCTATAATTCCCTACGAGCTGCTGGATCGTTAGGAGCATACATATTTACCACATTAATCAAAGCCCCACTAGGTTTTAAATTTCTTGAAATAATCATAAAATGAGGATTCTTGATCACCCCTGTTTTGAGAAAAAACACCGGGTTCCATAAACACCAAAGACCACCCGACCGACGTCTGACTGTACTGACTCGAATTCAAAACTTGATTTCCCCTAAAATTGGCTCACCGTATAAAGTGGACTTTTTTCGACCTTCGATTCTTAAATAGATACAAAATGGATACCGTAACTAGTTTTGATACCTCTCACCCATTTGGCTTTGCTGGGACAGCTAATTCCCCTAATGTTTAAGGACAAAATATTCATTGGTCTGTGGTAATGACCCTTTCACCAATAATAGCCGTTCTGACTTGATCCTTAAACCCCTCTATCTCAAATCCCGTCGCCAATCCTACACGCACAGTTGCGTCCGTTTCTTTGTCAAGCGGATTCATTTCCTCATCATCCCCCTCCTGAAGCTCCTGGTCTTGGCGACCCTCTCGGGGCGGTAGGTTCATCGGCATATCCACCAAAGTTTTATGGGCAACCCTAATTGATGCAGCTGAGACTGAGCTATTTAAATCAGGTAAATTACTAGCCTGAGGGAATGAGGTCGCAATAGGAGGATCCGACCCAGGCACTGTTGGGCTGCGTATACTTGGGCTTTGGGACATCCTGGGCCGCTTCCTTGAATTTCTACAGGCTTGTTGGCCCACACTACCTCCTGGGCCCATTTTGAAGGTCGCTGGAATACGAGCGAGACTTTGATCCCCAATTCTATGCTATGTGTGGTAGGATTTCTTGTATACGGTATGCCATGTGTCTTGTTTTCAGTATGGTTTTTGCTATCGAGCCGGGGGTCTCTTTGGAAGCGGTCTCTCTACCTAACAAGATAGAGGAAAGACTCGCCCACACCTACCCTCCCCAGACCCTGCTCTTGAGTGGGATATACTGGGTTTGTTTGTTTGTTTGTTTGTTTACTTTGATCCCCAATTCCCGAGCTTAACGGCTATGCATTGGGACTTCCACCATGCATTGCGGCCACCCCACACAGCTGCACGTTTGAACTTCCCACCGGAGATGGGATCTCCTCCGGTGAAATTGGATTGATTTTTCTCCGGCCAAAAGATGCTTTGTCGTCCAATATGTTCTTACAAAAGTCTGGGATCCATTCTTCATCACACTCTGAGATCCACACCTCAAAACTTTCCGATCTCCATTTTACAGTTAGTTTCTCCTTAATGCGCTTCCCCGAAGATGTTAATACCATACATCTCCCCACCGAGTTATCCGACATGTTCCAGGAGAAATCAGTTTGCAACACACGAACCCCAGACGCCTGGGCTATCTTCTGATAAACCGCGCTCTCCCGCAGTATAATGGGAACACCCAGAATTCTAATGTTAGCGATCCTTTCTTGTGGTACGACTTGTCCAGACCATTCAACCGCTGATGCAAATACTCCTTCCCACATCTCACGTTTCATATGTAAAAACTCCTTTACATGTTCCTTATCTTTAAAGGTAATCAACACCCAAGTCCCCAACATATGCGATGGCAACAGTCGGGTAGCCAACCTGAAGCAATAGCGTTTTCACATCTTGCAGTTTCTCAGTGTCTTTTGCACACGCTAGTATTGATCGCCCCATGCAGTGCTTTGAAAACAAAGATAGATCATCATCCAGCTCCAAGTCACACTCTTCCAGATCTTGTTGTCTTGGATTGGCCCCAACCGTCGCTTCTTTATACGTTCTGCCTTTGTATAATGGATATCTGTAAGACGCCTGTACCTTGGTTGGCTCCATCGGTTTTAGAGTAGCTTCCCTTCGACTATCTTTTATAGGGTTGAGAGTGTAGTTAATCGGGCAGTGATTTCTATCAAATCTTGGTATGTTCACCAAAAGCTTTGCTCCATCCCACTTAACATTGTTAAGTTCTTCCTCCATCGTATACGGTTCCTGAACATTTTTGAACTTTACAAATCCAAAGCAAGCCCTCTGCTTATCTCTTTTCTTTGCCATGAAGGAATCAACCAGCTCCCCAATTTCTCAAACATTCTTCACAGTTTGGTTGAGGTCGTTCCCTTCGGGATGTTTGAAACGAAAAAAGTTGTTACAGATGGGTGATCATAAAAATGTTGATTATGACCTTATGAGTTCTTCTTCCTGTAAGCCACCTTCTGCCAACCTTCATCATCCTGATTCCTGCCGGCGAAGCTCTGATTGTTGACTCTTTGGCTCCCACTACTGCGCTCCATTTTTCTCGCTCCCTAACCTTCTTGCGGTGAATGTTACGTAGACTCTTTTACTAACATGGAAACAATAATAATTTTTCATAAAAGTTTAAAAGGATTAGTTTAAAAGTTTTATTATTTGTTTTAACTTCAGTTTAAAAGTATAAAGTATGTAAAATATGGATTGATGTTTTTTAATCTTTCGAATGAAAATAAATACTTTTTTTTTCAAACCTCAGGAACAAAATCAGATTTAACTTTTTTTATTTTCAGTTTTTTGATTCCTAACTTTTGTTTTGTAGACATAGATTAGTTTTTTATTTAACATAAAACAAGCATCGTCTAGAATATGTTTATAAATCCAGTGCTCAACTTATGAGAGGTAAACCATACAATTTAGAAGATAAACATAGGGTGCCGTTAGACCAAGAGGTCATTGAGAAAATAAAATAGTTAAAATAATGAGTTTATCGAACTCATTAAATAGCCTGTGATGCCCTCGCCCCAAAAATTCACAGGAGGCAATACGGCTCACGGGCCTATCTAGAGACAAAAATTAAAGTTCAAACTAGTGAATTACCACAAAATCACGTTATCTTTCAAACCTTGATCTAAGCTCCCGGTCATGACAGTGAACTGACCACCTAGTATATTAATCTAGGATGGGGATAACCATCCAATGTATTAATCTAAGATGAGGATAAAACCTTAGTCAATTCTTCAGTATCTTACATTGGTATCCTACCTCTAAGAGCATTCACAACTTGTTTATTATTTTTATCCATATAATTATATTAAAAATTACTATTTTTCTCTTATCTTTTTAATTAAATAATATTTTTATATCTTTATCATTATTTTTTCTCTCTTTGCACTCACAACCACTGACAAAATATTAAAAACATTATAGGGGTTTGAACATTGTTTTCCAAAAATACAGATTAATCAGCAAATTTTCTCTATTTTTTACTCATAACTATTTATAACCGTACCATATAATATAGGGGATACAGTTGCATCAATTTAAAAAACAGTATGAATGCTCTAAATCAATTAGTTAAACTACCTCTTTTTTCTTTTTTTCGTTGTGCATTGGAGTGATTTTACTACCTGAACATAGTACCATTTTTATTTTCATTTACTCTCAATCCTTATGCAGTAATCTTTCACTCTGATAGATTTGATTTTTTTTAATATTAGGTATTTTGGAGAGAGAGATGAAAAGGGGATCAGGTATTGTCATATTGTCACATTAGGGGTACCCGCCCCTACCATGGGCGGGTTCTTCCCCTCGGTCAATAAGGCTGTCACTATCTGCACCCTCTGTCCCCTCTCTGCACCCTCTGTCCCCGCTCTGCACCCTCTGTCCCTGCTATCCCCTCATTGTAATACGTGTGTGGTTGGTATTAATGGAAGACCTCGCCCCTGTGAAGGGCGGGTTCTCCAAACACCCCCAACCGTTCGATTTACTTCTACAAACAATCTCCACCACCAAATAGAATCACAAAAGTAACCTAATTGACAGGAGACCACGCCCTTGGCAAGGGCGAGTTCTTAAAAACCCAGACAATTCAATCTTCAACTACCACCCTATCAAAATAAAATACCCCCACCCCTCATATATATATATATATATATATATATATATATATATATATCATTTAAACAACCAAATTTTCATCTATCTCCACACCTAAATTTTTATTACTCACCTAATTATTCTATTAATTTATAGTTTGTTTGGAAAAACAAAATGAGCTGGAGAATTACACCAGGTCCACTAAATAACGATCTGTTATTTTTAAGTGGTTAACATAGAGCTGATTATTATTTTCGAGAACCAGAAAGTGATAAAGGAATTTTACGTGTTAGACGAGGTGATAAAGCTTTTTGGGATTACATTGATGAAGTGCCTATCCCTGAAAGTATTATAAGATATACAAGGTTGGCTGGTTTTGCGGGTGTGATCGAGTGTGGTTATCGTTAACTTGACCGTGCTCTTATCTCAGCTTTGGTAGAGAGATAGAGGCCGGAGACACACATATTTCATTTACCTGTGGGAGAAACCACAATAACCTTCAAGATGTACAAGTTTTATGGGGTTTGCCGGTTGAAGGTGATGTTGTTTCTGGCACTGATTATGTTATAAGTGCATCTGAAATTATAATGAGGTTTGAGTATTTAACCGGCTGTACACTGGCTACAAGCGCTGTAAGTGGTTATAAGTTAAACCTAAGATTTATTTTAGATCAAATAATAAAACCATTCCCTAATAATGCCATAGATTTTCAGTGCATCCAACGAGCTAGATTAATTATATTATTTATGATTGGTGCCACTTTATTTCCTGATACTTCTAGCAATTGGGTGCACATAAATTATTTAAGTTATATTAAAAACTTAAATAACTGTAGTAGACTTAGTTGGGGAAGTGCAGTTTTAGCATCTTTGTATAGATAATTATGTAAGGCAACAAGTGTCACAAATTGAGAGGTTGGTGGGCCTTCAATGTGTCCCCGGAATACGAGATCTATTGATTTTAGTTTACCATATGGTGCACGGTGTGTTAAAAAAGCTTATGTATTGACTATTTTTAGTAATCTTATATTTTCTTGTTAACGGGTATATTAATATTAATGTAATATTATTTTTTAAATATTAACATTGTGAAAATACATTAATTCATATTTTTTGTATCAGTTTAATTGGAGGCCTTATGATAATATTATCCACCTTCTACCTGATATCTGCACAAGTGGATATCAAAGCTGAAGAAGTGATACATACCTTATATGTTGGAAACTTGTTGAGCCTCACATTCCAAGTATGGTTTTAAGACAGTTTGAAATGTTACAACCAATCCCTACAAATGTGTTACTAACTCGGGAGCAACACACAAATCTACATTCGATTGCTCGTAAAGGTGATAGAAATAAAAACTGGTTACAACATCATATTATATTTGTTCAAGCATGGGCGTCTCGGCATAATTCAGTTGCTAATGAAGCATACACTGATTCACCAATTGCTTCTGAAGCATACATGAGGTGGTATTTAGAGCGTATTGTTGTGTATACAACAAACCCGACTCATCAAGACATGAACCCTCATGGCTTCCAAAATGATGGACAAAGATTGAGAATGATGGTACTATTATTAATTTATTTGTTATAATGATTATTGAATTATTATTATTATTATTATTTATAGATGGATGGGATGAGTCAGTTTTATCAAAGACCAGGGGATGAAATGGGGAGGAATATGGTGAGCCGTTATATGGAATTTGCACATGAAAACCATATAAGTTATCTACCAACGCATGTGACACAGAATGTTGATAATACTTAACTTCATCCTATCACACAACGTTTACACAGAAGGGGCAGAGGACGAGGGCGGGTTGGTCGACAAGTTGTTGATGATAATGTCGAGCAACAGAATATGACAGAACAAAGGGATTCCATGGAACAACAGTTCGACTCCCCCTTTCTAAGCCAAATGGGTAACCCAGATTTTTTTACGGTGGTACCTCAAGTACTCAGTTTCCACATTTTAGTCAAATGACTACCCAGAATTAGAAGAAGGGGGCCCCTCAAGTCCTTATCAAAGCCCTAATACTAGTTATCAACAATCATTTCACCATTCATCCCTGCTACCTTGTTACCCTCAATTTCAAGAGACGGCTCAATCATTTGACCGGTTTTTTAATACATCTCCTTGCCCATTCGACTTAAACGATGAAGCAACAAACGATAATGATGACACTCGCTAGATATTATTTCTTTTATATTTTTAGGGTTGTATTTTTAGGTTTTTAATTATGTAATTCTTTATGCTTTTATCTATTAGATATAGAATACAATTTTATGATAAAATACAAACATAAAATACAATATTATTAGAATAAGCATCCAAAAACTAACAAGTAGTACAATAAAAGTAACAAGTAAAGTGGTAATACAACAAAGAAGGTCACTTGTGGGTCTTGCGTTTGACTATCTTTTCTGTAAACCATTCAGGGTGACTATAAGTATAACGATACTGATAAAACTCTTTTGCCATATATCGTCGATATCTTGCACACGTGTCTTTAAAATCTTCCTTCATACTTAAGGTTTTTCCTTGAACTAGCTTTTGCATTAACACAACCAAAAACCCCTGAATCACCACCAAGATCATCACTGTCCTTAGGCAAGTACTCCTCAGTAGTTGTAAAAGCCATGTCATCCCTTTTATCAAGATGAATAAATGGTCCAGTATAATTTTTTTTCAGTAACCAATCTGTTCCATCAGACAGTAAAAATTACATGAAATAAAATCTAAAATAGGGAGAAATAACTCATGATATAGTTCACGATATAAGTTATTTGACCAATACTGAAGGATCTCCATTGTATGTGTAACACCCTCAATTTCATAATAATATAATAAGGAGGGTGCTACGAGTTGGGATATTATAACAATTAGAGATTATAAACACAACGGAATTTTTATACATTAAAAACTGTTTACATCATTAAATTACTACAACACTTTAACCGACATATCAAAACTTTATCAAACTTCATGTACATCTCTCCCAAAACCAACATTATAGCCAGTATCGTACACCGGAACCAGATAAACTGGCATGCATAAGAAAATAAACACTAAATCAGATAAACTGGTGAGTTCTAACAAACACCACATTTCAATAATAACAATTTATCAACTGTTATAACATCAAATAATTCACAAACATCCATTAGTCCATTTATTTATCCCAGTATTGATATGCATATCGAATACCCATAAGGTAATTATGGACCATTTTTAATCAATTTATTTTGGTGGGTCAAAACTCCACCTCGCGCTGACGGGTCAAAACTCCGTCTATAATTGGTGGGTCAAAACTCCACCTCGCGCGGACGGGTCAAAACTCCGTCTATAGTTGGCGTTGACGGGTCAAAACTCCGTCTATAGTTGGTGGGTCAAAACTCCACCTCGCCATTCACACAATTTACCACTTCCAAATTCTATTCACATCTTTATTTATTTATATGCATGCCAGTGCCCGATTTTGTCAAACAACATTGTCAAACAGCATTAACATATAAAAAGGGCAATTAGAACTCACCTTAATGTTTTCAGCAAATGTTTACCAATCCAAATACACTAAGGCAGCTAAAAACTCTCTTCTCAATGCAAATCTAAAACAATAACCTAACTTAGTCAAATCTCTCCTAGCTGATCACTTCACACGACTGAGACTCATTTGTACGACTGAACGTGCGACTGAGCTTAGTCGTACGAATGAACCATACGACAGGGGTACGAATGAGCTATAACAGGGTTGCGCGAATGACCTTCATTCGTGCGATTGGCTCATGCGACCGAGCTTCAGTCGCACGATTGAGCAACATGACTGGCTCATTCGCACGAATGGGTCATGCGGCTGGGCTCATTCGCCTGAAACGGATCAGCAGCTGTGTTCTTGACATATTTGATCCAAAAACTCGAGTTTTAACCATTTGGATTATGCCATATTCAAAACGAAACATGTACACATCATTTACAACAGCTTTGGGTCCTTATTTTATCAAAATTTCACAAAGAGTAAGATTCAAATTCTAGGCTTTCAACTTAGCAGAAGATTGAATCAAAACTCAGATTTAAACTTGTTTTTGGATCAATTTCAACATATACACAGCTTAATGCATTCAATATCGATCCGTGCCAAGCGAAACTTACCAAAACGGAGCCGAAATCGTCGATTATTTAAGGGTCCGAAGGTTGCTCAAGTTCAAGAAGGTGTATGTGTTTGGTATGTGTGTGTTTATCTCTTCTGCACACATATGCTAATATATCCAATATTTTAATGTCAACCGCCTTAGGCGACTGGAGGTCAGGCGACTGAAATATGCGACTGGGGCCATACGCCTGTCCATCGTGCGATTGAACCTCATACGCATGTAAGGCGTGCGACTGAGATTCATTTGCATGTTTATCATGCGACTGGACACTACTCTCATTAATTAAACGAATATTAATTTTACAGATGTTACAAGTCTACCCACCTTATTTAGGGTTTCGTCCTCGAAACCTGATTAAAACAAATAGGGGTAGTTTCGCCTCATTTCTTCTTCTGGTTCTCAGGTTGACTCAGATCCTTGGCGATGTGCCCACTGCACCCTGACTAAACTAATACTCTTATTTCTAAGTTTCTTCTCTTTATGATCTAAAATGGCCAAAGGTTGTTCAACGTAATTGAGCCTCTCATCAACTTCAATATCATCTAATGGTATGTATTGAGTTTTATTAGATAAGCACTTCCGTAACTGAGAGACGTGGAAGGTGGATGAATAGCACTCAATTCTTCTGGCAAGTCCAATCTATATGCCACATATCCTACTTTCTCCATTATTCGGAAAGGTCCAATAAAACGTGGACTTAGTTTGCCCCTCTTTCTAAATTGAATAATGCCTTTCCATGGAGAAACTTTCAACAAAACAAAATCCCCAACCTTAATTCTAATGGTTTCCTTCTACGATCTGCATATGATTTCTGCCTGCTTTTCGCCTCTCTAATACGATTTTTAACTACTTCAAATTTTGACATTGTTTCTTCAACTATTTCACTATTCCCCAATTCATGTTGTCCCATATCTCCCCAACAAAGTGGAGTTCTGCACTTTCTTCCATACAACATCTCAAACGGAGACATCTGAAGAGTAGCTTGATAACTGTTGTTGTATGCAAATTCAGCTAAAGGAAGATGACTATCCCAGCTACCTCCAAAATCAATACTATATGCCCGTAGCATATCCTCTAATGTCTGAGGGTGATAGGCTGTACTAAAGTAAAGTTTAGTCCCCATTGCTTCATGAAATTTTCTCCAATACCTGGAGGTAAATCTGGCATCTCTATCAGACGTGATACTTTTTGGAACTCCATGCAATCTAACTATTTCTTTAGTAAAGATATCAACTAGCTTTTCCACCGAATAGGTTTCCCGTATAGGTAGAAATAAGGCACTCTTGGTTAGCTGATCTACCACTACCCAAATAGTATCATAACCTTTTGGTGTACGGGGTAACTTTTTTATAAAATCCATGGTTAGATCATCCCACTTCCAAACTGGAATGGCTAAAGGTTGCAATAATCCATAAGGTTTCTGATGTTCAGCTTTCACTTGGGCACACGTTAGACATCTATTTACATACTGCATCACGCTAAATTTCATTCCTGGCCACCAATAATCATGCTTCAAATCCTGGTACATCTTAGTCATGCCTGGGTGAATAGAATACCTAGATTTGTGAGCTTCATCAAGTACCATATCACGTAAAGCCAATGGAATCCACATTCGACCAAACCTGATTTTAACACCATAACTATTTTCTTCTAAATATCTTTCTTGACCAACCATTCTTTCTTTCTTATATTTTCTTCTTTTAATGCTTCCAATTGGGCTTCTTTCAACTGTTGCATAAGTCAGGAGTAATTACAAGTTTATACACCTTGACCTTAATCGGTTCATTTCTCTTTTCTGCTCAATGCATCAGCAACCACATTTGCTTTCCCGGAATGATACAGAATTTCACAATCATAATCTTTGATTAATTCCAACCATCGCCTTTGCCTCATATTCAGATCTTTTTGCTCAAAGAAATACTTCAGGCTTTATGATCGGTAAAGATGGTACATCTCACTCCATATAAATAATGTCGCCATATTTTAAGAGCAAAAACCATAGCTGCTAATTCTAAATCGTGGGTTGGATAATTAACTTCATGGGTCTTCAATGTCTAGAAGCATAAGCAATAACTCTCCACGTTGCATCAAAACACATCCCAACCCCGATATGATGCATCAGAATATATCACTAAATCATCTACACCTTCTGGAATTGCCAATACTGGAGCTTGAGTTAACCGATTTTAGTTCCTGAAAAGCAACTTCCTGTTCTTTATTCCATTCATACTTAACGTCCTTTCGAGTTATTTTCATCAACGAAGAAGCAATTTTAGCAAAATCTTGAATGAATCTTCTGTAGTATCCTGCTAGCCCTAAGAAATTACGAATTTCTGAAGGACTTTTAGGAATCTCCCAATTCATCACAGCTTCAATCTTTGCAGGATCTACTAATATTCCATCCGCATTCACCACATGCCCCAAAAATTGTACTTCCCTTAACCAGAATTCACACTTCGAGAATTTTGCATACAACTTATTCTTTCTTAATGTTTCAATACTTCTCGAATGTGACAAGCATGATCTCCTTCGTTTTAGAATAGATCAAAATATCATCTATAAACATAATTACCGATTTATCCAGCATCGGTTTACATACTCTGTTCATCAAATCCATGAATGCGGCAGGAGCATTCGTTAATCCAAACGACATCACCAAAAACTCATAATGCCCATATCACGTACGAAAAGCTGTCTTTGGTATGTCCTCTTCTTTCACCTTTGATGATGGTATCCGGATCTAAGATCTATCTTTGAGAACCAATTAGCACCTTGAAGTTGATCAAACAAATCGTCTATACGGGGGTAACGGTTATTATTCTTGATAGTTAGTTTGTTTAGCTCCCTATAATCTATGCACATCCTCAAACTGCCATCCTTCTTCTTTACAAATAGAACAGGAGCACCCCACGGCGAAGAGCTTGGTCGAACAAAAACCTTGTCTAATAATTCCTGCAATTGCTTCAGGAGTTCCTTCAGCTCAGCTGGTGCAAGTCTATAAGGGGTCTTAGCGACAGGTTTTGCCTCAGGTATTAAGTCAATCCTAAACTCAATTTATCTATTAGGAGGTATACCTGGTAGCCTCAGGAAATACATCAGGGAAGTCACAAACTACTGGAACATCTTCTAATTTCCTCGTCTCTTTAGCCGTATCAACGACATATGCCAAAAATGATTCACAACC